>MU181975.1:65038-132668 GCA_016904865.1 Pissodes strobi
CTTTCAGTCAATTTGTTGATGACGATCTGATTAACAATAATTCAAACGGCAGTTATACGGAATGTATACCTACCGAAGTTCCCGAGATCACTCACAATATGAGGATAGAAGTTGAACATCGAGAAGAATTATATAATGAAGATGATCAAGGAAGTTATGGAACAAAACATATATAAAATAAGTTCAAATAAACTGTCTACTCCAGACAATTTGATCTGATTAATAATAATTCAAACGGCAGTGATACGGAATGTAAACCTACCGAAGTTCCCGAAGTCGTTGACAATATGAGGACAGAAGTTGAACATCGAGAAGACACTATATGATGAAGATGATCAAAGAAAAAGGTTAAGGAACAAAACTGATATTAAATAAGTTCAAATAAACTGTCCAATAGAATTTAGGGCATCAAATGACGCAGATGCTTCTCCACTATCGCACTCAAGGCAATTTGTTGATGATGATCTGTTTAATAATAATTCAAACGGCAGTCACACGGAATGTATACCTACCGAAGTTCCCGAGCGACAATATGACCAAAGAAGTTGAACATCGAAAATAAATATATGATGAATATGATAAAAGAAAAATGTTGAAAGGAAATGGACCAAAACAGAAAGAAAAACCAGTTCAAACAACCTGTCGAATAGAATTTAGGGCATCAAATGGCCCAAATGCTACTTCTCTATTGTTCTTCAGGCAATTTGTTTATAATAATCTGAACAACAATAATTGAAGTGATACGGATATGCATCTACCGAAGTTCTCGGGGTCGCTGTCGATATGAGAATAGAAATTGAACATCGAGAGGAAATATATGATGAAGATGAAAAGAGAAAAAGGTTGAAAATAAAGGACCAAAACATAAAAAAACAAGTTCAAATAACCTGTTCAATATAGAATTTAGGGCATCAAATGAGCCAGATGCTACTCATCTGACGCACTCTAGGCATTTCGTATATTGTACTTCAGACAATTTGTTGATGATGATCTGTTTAACAATACGATAGAGAAAATTAATTTCCATTTGGTGCAAGAAACGGAATTTCGATAAATACTTCTTATGTTGAAATATGTCAATTCCTAGGAATAAATATTCTCAGGAATCATAAAAATGTCGAGATACAGGATGCACTGGACAAATAAAACTCGAAATAGATATTTATGTAACAAGTTCGAAAAGAGGGTGTTTTCAGCACGGGACGTAAAATTGTCCAACGAGGAGAAAGCAGAGTTGAACAATTCGTCGAGTGCTTAAAACGCATCGATTTCGAACAAATTTCATGGATGCCAAGAACTATTTACTGAATCACCCATGTCCCGAAGAACAAATCATCTCCATTTTTAAACACCCTATGCCCTATATCATACATAAATTTACAGAAACTTTTCGTTGTAGATTCAGTTTTACAAAATAACTTATTCATTAAAATATTTTATGTAGAATCGGCTCAGTAGCAGTACGTGCTGACTCTATGCACGCCACTGAGAGAAGCAAAAATATAGGCATATGTGAAATACGCGCGTCTTCTTATGCAGTGCTAGTTTGTGCAGAAATACAGTTATAACATTAGCAATTTTTAAAAAGTTTTTGACCCGATGTTACAAGCGAGAGTTTGAAAGTCACTTTTTGCTAAGGAGTCTAGTGTAATTTTTCAAATACACTGTACCTATGTATCATGACACATCTTTTTTAATTCAAATATTGGCCTTAGGCGCGCAAAATCGCTGAAAAACTAAGGGACACTTCGACCATCACAGAGAAAACATTAGAATATTAAAGCCTTTTATCTCCGAAACGGGTTGGAAATAAATAGCTACAACGTCATACTTTTGGCCTGAAGGCTGTTTCGCAGCCGAAATAACTTATGAAAAATTTCGTAGATGAAATATGCTCCATATGGTAAATAGGATGAGACGCGAAAAAAGTGTATATCGTGCAGACGCAAATAACTGGCAAATTTAGAATTAATATACACAATTTTTTTATTGTTCAGTGTTGTGACGTCAAGATTTTTCTGAAACTATATAAAACGTCGTCAATTACCTCGTCTTTTTTCGAATTTACTCGTCTCCATAGATACAGCTCTCCGTCTAGGCGATTTGCCGGGTTTAGCATCAGGATTGATCATCCACCACGATGACTTTCCAGTTCCTTCGTTTTGCACCCTCATGAATCGATTGTGCAACGAAAGGTTATGTCGTATCGAATTCTGCAATAATAAGAAAAGTATTAGATATCTCATAATCAAAAGTTAAACGATAAACAAATTTATATTTTTAAGGTATATTCATAAACAGGACAGCATTTGCCCGTAGCGATATGCATATAAATATACCGACAGTCAACCATTACCACAAGGAGTGGAATCTGAAGCAAAGATAAGAGAGGTAGGCATGGATAGTACTTGAATGGGTAACCGCTTGGTTTAGTTGAAGGTTTCATTTCTACCGCGTGAACTGTTTTTAATTTGATATAGTTTTTAATATCGCTCTGCTGAAGTTTTCACTTCTGTCGTGCGGTTTTAAGCACACGCCCTTTTATTTTATCAAATGTTTTGAATTCTGACTTGTATGGACCGGAGTATTTTTATGGCCGAAATTCTGTTCATTAGTGTGTTTTTAGCTAATTTTTTTCTTAAAATGAGCCGCCATAAACATTGTTTTTTTTTTAATATTTAATTTGTTGTGTCTATATAATAATCCACATTTTCCTAATAAAATTACCATGTCTTCTGAAGCTAGTATTTGATACATAAAGTAAAGCCCGATTTTATTTCCGAAAAAATTGAATATAAAATGTAGTTTATTGCAGGAGGTACATCGGCTCACTAACCCAAGCTAACCCAAATGCTTCTCTGTTTTGAAAACATCAAGAAAATGGACAATTCAGAGAAAGCTTAAAAACATCGATTTCTAGGCCAAAAAATTATTATTTTTTAGGAAAATCGATTACTTAAAAAATTATTATTTTTTAATTTTTTTTCTTTTTGAAAATGTTATTTTTTTAGGAAAATCGATTACTTGGCGAGAAACTGTATTAGGAGACACATTGAAAAGGAGGATACAGGGTGAGCTACTTGCATTTAACGTTTTCGCTATCTCGAAATTTGACACGACCCGTCACTATTTAATATTTTATTACTGGAAAACCGAATAATCTGAAGCAACCAAACTGCAAAATATACTACAAAATCGCACCAATACGATGAAAAATGCCGAACTGGTGGTAAATTTTTGGAAAGTCTACTTTATGAATACGTGCCAGACAACGCATACTTATTTTCAAGAAAACAATTTCAGATCCGTAAACCTCATGTTATAAAAAAGTTCTGGAATAACTTTCAGTGCAAGATCGGGAAATACGAGAAATTCGAGGTTAAATTGAAACATGCAGAAAATTAAAAAAAAAATCCAATCTTTCCCAAATTTTGGCAATTTTACGGATCTGAATAGAGAGCTTTGCTTCTGATGCATTATGAGAAATTTGAAATAATACGTCTTCCGATATTTTACCATGAGGTTTGGGTTTAAATATGTACATTTATACATTCAATTGCCTGAAGCTGAAAAAAATGGGTAAGGATCGGTAAATGTGGAAATTTTCTAGTGGATTTTATGGCCGTTTTCGAGGTAAAATTTTAATTTCAGCGTATCAAGCGTATAATTTTTAGAATGGATTATTTGCCTGAAATCTCATTAAACACATTTTGAAGTTGGGAAATATTTTCAAGCGAAAAGCAGCGTTTCCTGCCAATTTTATGGAAGATTTTGACGTAAAATTTTACTTTACACATCAAAGTTGTGTCAAGTAATTTCGAAATATAGTTCACAAAAAATATTTGTTTTTCATAACATTAAAGTGTTCACTTCTGTCGTGTGATCCTAAGAATACACCATTTTTTATACATTTTTATAACTAATAATGCAACATTTGTGAGCTTGCATGTCTCAACAATGATATTACATTAAAGTTCACGCCTTTACCACTGGCGCGCAGCAACTGCACGTAGTAAATAAGTGACGCTTATTAAAAATCGACATATATATCCAGGTAATATATTATTATTGACATAAGCCCTTCTTACGAATGTTCAATTTATCTTAAGTACTTGGCATAACCTTCTATACCCTGGATTAATATGACCAATTGTCTTGAATGGCCAGGTAAATCTTTTTAAGATGAAAAACTAATTATAGAAGTACAAAATATACTTTTAAGAAACTCCATTCTATACCAACTCCTTATTCAGTATGTCGGAATTAATTGACGCCAGAATATCGAAACTTCAGGGGTCACCGATCGCAGGAACAGCATTCCTAATGGAAAAGATGAAAATGTTTCCGCCAGTAAGTCGCCGCAACTTTGACAGGTAGATATGTGCTGCTTTTTGGCGAAAATTTCAGCGATAGCGAAGAACTGTAAACTTTGCTAATTTTTATTCTTTATCTTGGATTCGTTTGGTGAAACTTGCCGATCTTTTAGAGCTAAAACTGTGTAAAATAACAACTAATTTTATTTGGGGAAATTGTCCGGTGCCATCGAATCTTCGGGATAATAGGGTTGATAAATTATTACTATCAGGTAAAAACTTCGTTGGCACCGCTGTTATCTGGTTAAAAACGGTTCTCATTTAAGTTTATTTGTTTACCATTTTATGTTGGAGTTCTGTATAAGCATTTTTTTTTTGCGAAATAGTAATGAGAGTGCAATTGCACTCGAAATACGTGGAACTGCGTGAATAGGAAAGCGAAAAAAAAGGCAAATTATGTTTGCCACGTTATATTGTAAAATATTACCATGATGCACCACTAATTAGTTATTTACGATAGTAACTTCTTGTTGCTCCCGAAAATCACCATTGACATCTAACGATGAAGCTAAATTTGATATGGTATTTTCTGGTGTTTTCTGTTTTGTGGAATAAATGTTTTTCTTTATAAATTCAGGCAAACCCAAAATTAAATGAATGTATATTTGAGAGAATTAATTGGTTTACACAGGAATAAATGGTGTGCAGTATATACTAGCTAACCGAGCGACACGATGAGCGGTGGCGGTCTTTTTATAAGTAATTTATCTATTTTTATTTATTTATTAAAAATACAATAACAAGTAAATGTTTAATAATTTCTTGGCTTAAATGGACTTCTGGTCCAATACTTCTCTCATGCAATAATTGGTTTCACTTATCGTAGAATTTAATGGTTTTTTTTTTATTTTAAATAATATTTTTATGTAATTAGATCAATTTGAATATATGACGTTAAAGCCATATTCCTATAGACGCAAATTGCGGAATACGAATCGCGAATTTTGTGCTTATTGGTCGGTTTCAAAAAAAATGGTGGCGAGATATCTGACAGCGTTAACTAAAGAGTTGTTATATAACCTTAACTCTAAAACACCCTATGGAATAATTTCGTAATCAAATTCTTTCAAAACAGCAAATTTTGCTAAGAATCATTCCTTCCTACATTTTGTCTTTTGGTTTATGTGTTCTAGATTCCGCTGTTAAAGATTGGCTCCTAGAACCACTGCTCTAGCTTTTAATAGATCCAGGTCTCACAGTTGATAACTTATTTCACCTTAACGAAATATGTTCATTTTCATCACATTCTAAAACGTACAGTTCTGGAAAGTGCGGTACCGACAGATGATCTCCATGTAATACTGGTAGAGTAATTAATGCCATGCCGAAAGTATTTCAAGGTTCAGTTCTCTTCCATTTATGATCAAAAGGATACACTATACAGAGAGAAATCGTTTACAAGATTTAAAGACTCCTTTCAAACCATTGAACGCTCTTTGTTATTCAAGCATGCACATTTTTGCAGCAAGTCTGACAGGAGTCACTTCGCATCCCTGACCGGAATATGTTACTTCACTATACAAATCATGTCCCTTAAATTAAAGATCGTTGTAACAGTTCTGGTGACAAAGCTATAAAGTCCTTGACTCACTCTATTATAGTTTTATCCACAATATTGTGAATAAAACTATATTGTAGTACACACACTTCTTTTTCTTAATGTTTAATCCTGAAAAGGTTGGCTATGGAAATTTTCATTTTTGACATTGCAGCTTGGAATAATAATTCTATTTAATTGATGCTATACCACTACCTTAGGTTATTCAATCAGAAAAACAGCCTTTTTCCTTTTAGTCTATATTTTCCCTTGTATAATAGTCAGTAACAATGTATATTTCTCTCCTCTAATCACGTGGTCCAGGTATTACAATTTTACAATTTTTATGGGGTCTGCAATTTCCTTCCTGTTTTTCAGTCTCTTTAATATTTCCTTGTTTGTTGTTCTGTTTACTCAGCTTATTTTTAGGCATCTTCTATAAGCCCACATCTCGATTGCTTTCAGAAGCTCAGGGTCATTTTTCTGAAGAGTCCAAGCCTCCATTCCATAGAGCAGTACTGAAAACACATTTGAGCATTTTGATTTTAAGATGTAGACTAAGGTAGTTTACTGCATGAAACTTTCCTCATTTTATTGAACAGAGTTCTAGCTTATCCAATTCTTTATTTTATTGCTGCAGTATATTGTAGTTCACATCCAAACATTCAAATTAAGACAAAAATTCTACAGTTATAAAAGTGGTAAAAATCATTAAACCTATGAAATGTTTGCCTGCGAAATTACTCACTTATTGTTAAAGATATATATTGTTCTGAACTTTTAAGTATCAATGCAAAATGTAACTTCTATTTTAGCCGGAAGTAATGTCAACCTTTTCATTTTAAATGGACGGCACCTTCTCAAAACATCTTACGCTGCCACCATAGAAATGAAAATAAATGACAAAATGTCCTTCATTTCTTAATTCCGAGATATAAAAGAGGTCTTTTAAAAAGCTCCATTTTGCATATTGATAAATAAGTTTTTCTACTGCTGTGTTTGTATAAAAATAATCCTGATATTTATTTTAAGATAACTAAATAACTTTCATATATTATAATTATAAGAAAAATGAATTTCAAACAAACCTGTGAATTACTCACATCAAAGCATTCAAATTAATATAAAAGTTGTACAGTTCTAAAAGTGATAAAAATGATCAAACTTACTGAATGCTTGCCAGCCAAATTACTTTCTTATTGTGGAAGATATATATTATTTACAACATTTAAGTGTCTCTGCAAAATGTAATTTCTATTTTAACCGGAAGTGATGTCAACGTTTTCATTTTAAATGGACGGTACCTTCTCAAATCTCCATTTCTTAATTCCGAGAGCAACTCAAAAAGATCCATTTTGCATATTGAAATTGCTTAAGTTATTAGAATAAGTTTATCTACTGCTGTGTTTGTATAAAAATAATCCTGATTAAGATAACTAAATAACTTTCAAATAATATATTTAAAAGAAAAATGAATTTCAAACGAATCAATGCTTGCCTTCGAAATTACTCCCTTATTGTGAAAGATATATATTATTCTGGACTTTTAAGTATCTCAACAAAATGCAATTCCTATTTTAACCGGAAGTGATGTCAACGTTTTCATTGGAAAAGGACGGTTCCTTCAAAACGCATCTTTTGCTACTGCAAAAGAAATCAAAATGAGAGTCAAATTTCCTACATTTCTTAATTCCGAGATCAAATAGGAGTTTCTCAAAAATATGCATTTTGCATATCGAAATTAATTCAGTTATTAAAATAAGTTTTTCTACTGCTGTGTTTGTATAAAATAATCATGATATTCGTTTTAAGGTAACTAAATAACTTTCAAATAATATATTTAAAAGAAAAATGAATATCGAATGAACCTGTACTTCACGTTAAAGCATTTAAATTAATACAAAAGTTGTATAAGTGATAAAAATAATCAAACTTATTGAATGCTTGCCTGCGAAATTACTCTCTTATTGTGAAAGATATATATTATTCTGAACTTTTAAGTATCTCAACAAAATGAAATTCCTATTTTAACCGGAAGTGATGTCAATATTTCCATTTTAAATGGACGGTACCTTCCCAAAGCATCTTCCGCTGCTACCACAGAAATCAAAATTAAAGTAAAATTTCCTACATTTCTTAATTCCGAGATCAAAAAGGCGTTTCTCAAAAAGATCCATTTTGCATATTGAAATTAATTAAGTTATTAAAATAAGTTTTTCTACTGCTGTGTTTGTATAAAAATAATCCTGATATTCATTTTAAGATAACTAAATAACTTTCAAATAATATTTAAAAGAAAAATGAATTTCAAACGAACCTGTACTTCACATCAAAGCATTCAAATTAATGCAAACGTTGTATAAGTAATAAAAATTATCAAACTTATTGAATTCTTGCTTGCGAAATTACTCCCTTATTGTGGAAGATATATATTCTTCTGAATTTTTAAGTACCCCAACAAAATGTAATTCCTATTTTAACCGGAAGTCATTTCAACGTTTTCATTTTAAATGGACGGTACCTTCTCAAAACATCTTTCGCTGCCACCACAAGACATATGTCCTACATTTCTTAATTCCGAGATCAAAAAAGGAGTTTCTCAGAAAAATCCATTTTGCATATTGAAATTAATTATGTTATTAAAATAAGTTTTTCTACTGCTGTGTTTGTATAAAAATAATCCTGATATTTGTTTTAAGATATCTAAATAACTTTCAAGTAATATATTTAAAAGAAAAACGAATTTCAAATGAACCTGTATTTACATCGCGAAATTACTCTCTTATTGTGACAGGTTATATTATTCTGAACTTTTAAGTACAATTATATTTTAACTGGAAGCGATGTCCATGTTTCATTTTAAATGGACGGTCCCTTCTCAAAACATCTTGCTGCCACCACAGAGATCAAAATAAAAGTCAAATCTTCTGCCTTTCTTAATTCACTTACATTTTTACTGCTTGAATCCATTAGCTCCTGTAGACCTTCTAAGGGTTCTGCAATAAGTACAGTATTATCCGCATACATAACAGTTCTGCTATCGATTCTGGTATTGTGTCTTCCGAGTATAAATTAAAGAGCAATTGGGAGAGTCTCATCTTCGTTGTATGTTTATTTTTTCCGAGAGTTAATTTTCTACATTTACTCTGGCGATTTGGTTAAAGTAGGAGTCAGTTATCACCCATATATAGTTTTAGTCAATATTTTAGACACTTAGCCTTTTTATGAGATGATCATGGCTAACTTTATCAAAAGCGTTCTTATAATCGATGGAGCAAACATACCTTGGTTAGTCGACATCCATGCATCTTTGACCCATCACGTTAAAAGCAAACAAAGCCTCTTTTGTTCTCATTGTATTTCCGAATCCAGATTGTGTTTCACTAAAATCTTGTTCCATCTTATTCCTAAATATTCTCTGATGTATTATCTTCAGGAATACTCTACAGGTGAGACTCATTAGGCTCATGTTCGGTGGTCACTGTATTCATTTGCCTTCGCTTGCTTTGGTAGTGTGATGAATGTTGATTTGAACTATTCGCTAGGTATGAATCCAGTGTTATATACCTCTACGCATATGTGCCACACATTACTACAACTATTTAATTTAAACTTGCTTATTAATGCGTCTTTACTAACTAAGGTTAATGAGTGACCTAGCCTAAGGCCTGCCATCTTTATATGTGGCTTTTAAAAATTCTCCATCATTCGCCCATTCATTAGATCTAGAATATGTCAGAATATGCACTTGAATGTTGAGACGCTAAGGCCATGACAGGAATATTTTAGTGTTAACCTGTGCGTTCTTCTATTGTTTACAATCGACATGTGGTCCAACTTTTCTTTTGGTTCCGTTCCTTATCTTTAAAGAACAAAGTTAGCAGTAGTTGGCATTTATCGGTACTTATTCAATGTCTGTTAGTTTTATAAATTGACCAGAGAGTTTTACCTAATGCACTTTTAACGCATCGTTCACGATCTATTATATTTACAGAAAAACTGCTTATTTTCGATTACTTCTGGTAAATATTTGAGTACATTATAATTGCGAATATTCTTTTTCATTATTGGCATAGCCCTATCGAAGTTATTGATAAAATTTTATATCGAGAGGGTCACTTAAGTTCAATATTTCTGCTAATTACGACAACCGGCCTTAAATTAATTGAAAGGGCTGAGCGATTATATACAAACACTGCGTGAATCATTTCTTTAATTATGAGACTTGCAGGAAATTTCTGTTAAGTATTTACCAATCGTATATATTCCCTTAATGCAGAAGGATATCCTTCGATTGTGTAGAAACAGGTAATTTTATTCTATGCACATACAGGAGTTTAGTTGTCATGATAATTTTTTGACCTATTGGGATACACCGGTCAAATCTAAGATAATAAATCACTAGAATTTTCCTAATGGGTCAATTAGATACGCCAGGGAATAATTATGACCCGAGACTTTTAGCATTTAAACATCACCATCTATTTTTTTCGAAGTAAACGTTTTTCTTTGGGACTATACAAATTGATGAGTACATTGGCCGACTAGCTGATTGATCAGTCAGAAAAATAAGGATTTTAGTTTTTATTTTCTCTTATCTGAATTCTTAGCATTAGCGCGATATGAGTGTTACCCCTGGGTATTTGAATGCCTTACATCCTTTTACTTTTTCACCTAATGTTTCCAAATCAGTTCCATCATGTATTTTTTTTATTTTGCCAAATATATCTTCTTTAAATTAGTAACTTATTTTAATGTTGTGATTTCAAATATATTATATTTAAATCGTTATAACCCGGTAAAGATAATGAACTACTTTTAAATCATTTTAGAGAATGAATTTATAATAATGTAATATCCAAATCATCCAAATTGTAGACCCAGCGGCGCCTGCTAAAGTCTGCAGGTAACCCTCGCAAGTGATTATGTAAATTCGATTTCGGAATTTAGAGGCGGTTTATATTCAAATTTTGGTCGTAAAACTCTCAAAAATTGCCGAATTAAATCCCAGAAACTTTCAACTGATACTAATCAAAGTATGGACTTGCATTTTTATATCACTCTATAACTTTGCGGTCGGCGAGCACTAAAAGAGGGGATAACTTTTTAAGAGTTACTAGTCGAAACTTTTCTATAGCCCCTTTCTCAACATTCCTATGATTCAATATCTCTAGAGTCTCATATTGATATTAGTCTTAAATTAAAATGTTTTCATATAAATTTTAGGATAGTGATACATACATATTATAGAGAGATAGGAAGGAAGTGTTAAGTTCAGTAAGGTATTAAACTTTTATTCTCATTAACAAGGAGGTAAAAACAGTGTAGAACTAATGTAAAGCTGAATTATTTCAAATCTTCGTGGTTGTCGTGTTCCAAATGTGATCACATTATACAAAGATTTTGGAATATTTATAATGTATTAATCCAATATATAATAAAATAAACTGTATTAATCTAATATATAAAATAAAAAACCCAGACAGTTGGTTAACGGTTAAACTGGGAAGGTAGAGCTACATTGTTGATTCTTATCAGCAATACAGTTTTCAATTATTACAAAGTGAGAGCCACTTAGTTTTAAAACAATAACGTACACGACACATAAAGTCATTTCTTGGACTTTACCTGAGCTCAGTTGAGCAAGTATAACCTTATCAGTAATTTCAGAAGCCAACAAGGAAAATATCCATTCAATATCAATTATCAATATAATTATTATTATCACTATTTTTATCATCCTTTTATTTTATAAACAAAAATTTTATAATTATATGAATAACTAACTCTATTCTTAAAGTAAAATATACTATACAAATAATCTAAACAGGCAATCTAAAGGTCCAATAGATTTAAGAGATTCATCTCTTAATTTTAGGAAATATATCTGACTAGTAAATGCTAGTAGCTTCTGGAGCGAGCGAAGTGAGCGGAGTGCCATCTGTGGTCTTTTATATTTTGTATTATTTCAATCAAATAATAGGTGAAACTGAAGATTTATGATAAAATGTGTTAATTTCCTCGCGCCTGAGTGTCTCGGGCCAAAATGGCTGGCGCCCTAATATTTCCGTGCCCAAACGGCCGCGTCTAAAAGTTCGCGTCCAAGTGGCCGCGCCCAAGTGTCCTACACCAGAGTATTTGTGATCTATTACACTGTCTGCTAAACTTTTAGCATATGTTACTGATTTACTGTATCGAATGCCTCTTCGTAGTGGACGAATATGAAGCTCTTTACAACTTGCTTGGAGAACTGCCTGTTCTCGCAACAAATAGAAATCTTATTTGGGCTTTAATCGTTTTGCTTTTAAAGAACGTATGCATATGCAGCAAAAGACTAATAGACCTACTCAACTTTGTAATATCACACTTTTATATACCCTGTGGGCAAAATTAAATTGGAACCTTCTTTAATGCTTAATAACTTTTTTATTTTCAAAGGAATTTTTATAATTTTTGGATATGCTATGGCCTAAGATATTGGGATTAAAAAGAGCTTTGCAAAGAGGGTCTTCTTCAGTGCTGTACAGAAAAGGGGGTATTTTTCAAAACCAATGTATTTCAGGTCGTTGCAAAAACCGGCCAATTGAAATAAAGATGTAAAAATGACAAAAAAATATTTAAAAAAACAAGGTCAATACAAACAAAATGGAAATTTATACTAACTATACTAAAATCATGTATTGTGGGCCAAATTAAATTGGATCCTTTTTTAATGCTTAATGACTTTATTTTCAAATGATTTTTTATCATTTTTGGATATGTTATGGCCTAAGATATTAGAATAATATCTACTTCAGTGGCGTGCAGAAGTTTTGAATTTACTTAAACTTCTTAAAATAAAAAAATATATAATTTTTAATTTTAATGTACGCCACTGAAGTAGTAAGTAGCCCCGATTTACAAAGTTCTTTTTGAATGTAATTTCTTAGGCCCTAACATATCCAAAAATACTTTAGCTTTACTATTTTCTATCACTCGTAAGTTTGTTGGAGTTGCTTTTTCTATATCTCCCCTTACGGCTTTTACTAGTCATTGACTTTTTATTCAATCTAGTAAGATTTCTTGAGTGTTTATTTTCAGGTCTTCCTTACCTTTTAGGTTTCTAATTGTGCTAATAAACTACTTATTTACTTCGCCTGCACAAGTTGCCTCTGCTTTTTAATGGTCCAGATTCTACAAATTTGTCTCACTGAGGTTTTTAAGTTCTTCTGCATCTTCAATCAAGCACCATTTCTGCCTACTCGTATTAACAATCATCTTTCTGTTTCCTGTTTTCACATTTAATACTACCTTGGCTCTAATTATTCTATGGTCATTACTTACTAGCAGTTATTAGATACCATCATGTCTTAAATGATCTCTTCTTTATCCGTAATTATGAAATCAACATAATTTTTTGTGTTGCCCTCCATTTGCTTGTGTTTGTTATAAAGAGTTCATGGCCAAGAAGAAAATCGAAAAGTATTGCTCCTTTTTCGTTTCTTTTCCCAAACGCATGAGACCACAGAGCAATTTCTGAGTCGTCCTCTTTTTGTCTCATCATTAGCATTGAAATCTTCTATAAGGATATTTTAGTGTTTCGGCGTTTTATGTATGGCCTGGAAAATATTCGTAAAATTGTTCCACTCGGTCCTTCATTATTCATCGTACCTGTTTTTAAGTTTGTAGGTGTCGTTCTGCCCACACTCCGGTTTTGTCTTAATTTTCATAACTCTAGTATTTTTCATCACTCGTAAGTTCGTTGGAGTTGAATTTTCTATATCTCTCCTTATGGCTTTAGATATACCCTTCTTCAATCTAGTAAGATTTCTTCAGTGTTAAGCTTCAGGTCTTCCTTACCTTTTACGTTCTTAATTGTTAACGCTTTCTGAGCATCCCTTAGCACACTAATAAACTACTTACTTACTTCGCCTACACAAGTTTCCTTTGTTCTCAATGTTCCAGATTCCCCAAATTTGTCTCAGAAATGGTGCTCGATTGAAGATGCAGAAGAATATAAAACTAATTTAGATTTTATATTTTTCTGCATCTTCAATCGAGCACCATTTCTGCCTATTCGTTTTATCGATCATCTTTCTTTTACTTTTCTCACATTTAATATTGCTTTGGCCCTAACGATTCTATGGTCGTTACTTACAAGCGGTGGTTAGATACCGTCATGTGTTGAATGATTTCCTTGTATGTTTTTCTAAAATAAAGGGTTCATGGCAAGAAGTCTGTGACGCAGAGGGAAATCGAAAAGTGTTGCTCATTTTTCGTTTCTTTCGCCATATAAAACCACCGAGCAATTTTTGAATCTTCCTCTTTTTGCCTCGACATCAGCATTGAAATCTCCAATAAGAATATTTTAGTGTTTCGGCGTTTTATCGTTCCGGAAAAAATTCGTTAAATTGTTCCACTTGGTCCTCCAGGTGAGTAATTGTTGATTTTATTAATACTTACTATTTGTATGTAATTATTATTTGCAAAAGAAAATAACATGGTAAATTCGTATCGACCCTTATAGGAGAACAGATGACGCCTTTCTGTCTTATCATCGCGCTTAGGCGTATTGATCCACTTGTGGAGGTGAGATGGATATAATTAAAACAACGGCACAGATTCTTTCTTAATCTGTGACAACGGTTGAAAAAGAAGACTGCCTGGGCTTATGTTCTAAAAATAATAATAATTGTTTTAATTTAATGTTTTAAACCAAACTAACCCTTACGAATATTATTCGGACTACGGTATATACACACAATTAAAGTTTCTATCGAATATACCATTTGTTGTTGGGACCATAAGGGCGATATCGATATTTGCAGCTGCCAGAACATTCCTACAACTGCCCTCGGGCTTTTCGACGCCGGAAGTTATCTGTTCGCACTTGCCACCCGGCTTCCGGTGGCATCCGGCTTTCCAGTAACGCGCGGTCAGCAGTTAAAAAGAAAAATGACAAACACCTTCAAAAATGGATATCATAGATAGGGTTGGAAATACAGGGGATATTTAGAAAATATTATTTAATAATTTCATTCGGTATTTAGGTTGTATTTGCTGAATACTTAAATTCGCATGATTATCATCAGGTATGATTAACACGCTTTTTCGAGCATTTTGTGGTAACTACTAAAATTACTTTAAATTAACATTATTGGTGCTTTTTTTTTGCAAAGCTTTCTTCATCGTCAAGTTCTATTTCTAACCGTAATTTATTAGATTTCTCACGCACGTCTCGTTTGCAATCACAATCTTGGTCGTTTAATAAAAAAAAATATTTTTTTTCAAATTCTCCCCAAACCGTTCATTTCTTATTCTTTAAATAGTTTATTTCCTTTGTAATAACGCTTAACACTGGTTTGAATTGTGAAAATCCAAATCGTTTTTCATTGGTTTAAATCAATCATTATTTAAATATTGGTGTTATTTACTTTCATAAGATCTTTATAACATTTTTAAGTCAGTTTTAAGACCTAGGACTCTTTTAAAAAAATCTTAATGATTCTCACAAGGCTTTGTTAATGTAATGTAGATTACAATAATAATTAAGTCGTAATTAACATTATTAAGTGTTTGATAGGGGACTAAATTCAACTGCCGACTTGAAACTGTGCTATTGTTGTCATGAAATCAAGAGGTTTTGCAAATCTTTTTTGGTCTATTGTCTATTTTGGAGCTAGTGTTTTACTTTGTGCCACCCAATATATCGGCTTTTTCCCTACTCTTGGTTCAATGATTCCCACCCTTCTATTGTAACGACTTAATCTCTTTATGTCTCCCACTTTGTATGACGTAGTTTCTTAAGCCGTAATTCGATTTATTATGTTAGAGAAACTTTGCGACTTCACCCTCCATTTAATTTTTGGAATGGAAATTAAATACTTATACTTTGACTCGCTAGTGATTTAATTTCCATAATGGTTTCGTCACGCAGAATAATTTATTATTACACCCACAATTTTACCACTTTAATAATGAGTAATTGTTGGCAAACAATTATGGAAATTTAGGAATATTATCGAATTAGAAAATGTATGGAAAGGTGACAGTTTGAGGTAATTTTCTTATTGTTAAAACCCTATGGATACTTGTGAAATATTGATTGAGAAATTAAATTCAATATTCTAAAGGTTTGATTGGGCAAGCGGTCCTATAAATCGTTCAAACCAGATATCTTAATGAAACATCTGAATCATAATGAATCTCATTAAAGTGCATTATGTCTAATAAATCAATTAAAGAATAAAAGTATAAAAAGTCAATTAGAATAAAAGACTAGAAAAACACATTTAACAATTGAGTCCTCTGCGTATCGCATCATATGTTTCCCGAACTTCCATTGTCTTTATTTATGTGAGATTTAACAACTGATTATGCATCTTCAACTGAAGATGACTAGAGATACATAGCCACCTGAAACGTAGAGATATTTCGCATAAATAAAGGCAATGGAAGACCAAGAAACATGTATCCTTCATAAAACATCATTGTCTAGGGCCTTTAAACAAACCTTAGTGAACATGTAGGATCCTTATTTGAGACTTGTATAATAGTTTGTGTAAAGTTTGGGCTTAAGTGATTTTTTAATGTTGAAGTTGATTGCCTCACAGCTCTATGGCTCTTGACGTTTTGCGCATTAAAATACACAGCTTGGGTATAGTTTGTTTTATCTACAGAATACGTTCATAAACAAATAATGTATAATTGCATACAGCTTCGAACACTATATACCAATTTCGTTATTAGTTTCTTTGTCCAAAATGGTCGAAAACCTGGTTAAAAAAGTATGCTAAACTTCCTATCAGAGCATAATATTATGTTGTTGTAGATCAATTGGGCATTTAAGATTCAAAAAAGACAACTGATACCATGTTTTTATTCTTGCAGCAAATGTATCAAGGTAGATGTCGCCGCGGCAATGTTTTGAGATCTATCTAAAGCTTTTGACTGCTTAGATCATAAAGCCTTGGACAGCCTAAGAATGGTTTTAGTCTTATTCGGGTCACTACAGTCAGTCAATTGGTAGTGCTTAAAGATATGATTTCAATAAAAATTGAAATAAGTACAAATGGAAGCACTGTACTTAAGTGACGTAGGTTACTTTGTATGCTGATGATCTGGCATACTAAAACTATAAGATCTTCAATGATATATATTATACAGGGTGTCTTAAATAGCGTGTGCCACTATTGCTATCTCTGAAACGGTAAGTCTTACGAGGTCGATTAAATTAGAGAAAGGTTGCCATTTTTGATGCGCAATCAGCATCCTTTTACAGTGTTGTCAAATTCCTGTTAGTTTCTAAGATACTGGTGATTTATAAAAAATGCCTACAAATATTTCGTCAATTATTACAAAAACCGTTCATTTTCGAGACACAGTTTAAACTCAAAAGCTTCACATTTTTTTCCGCTCTACAACATGATGCCTTCAAATTATACCTCCAGGGTTTCGTGTTCGTGCCACCACCATCATCTTAATTTTCTTAAATACGGACCTGTATTTTTTATTTCAGATTTTAAGAGCTTCTGATGTCCCAAAACCAATGACGTATCTCACTTATTCGAAAAATTCATATCACTTCCCATAAGAACACAATGTGTTAGAGAGAGACAAAAAAGAGAATTTTTGTAGGAATTAAATAAAAAGTGGAAAAAAGTATTTTTTCGAATAAGTACGATACGTCATTCGTTTTGGGACATCAGAAGCTCTTAAAATTTGAAATAGAAAATTCAGGTCCGTATTTAAGAAAATTAAGTTGATGGTGGTGGTCCGAACACGAAACGCCGGAGGTGAAATTTAAGGACACCGCATTGCAGAGCGGAAAAAAACTATAAAACTTTCGAATTTAAACTGTATCTCGAAAATGAACAGTTTTTGTAATAATCGACGAAATATTTTTAGGCATTTTCGATAAATCTTAGAAACTAACAGGAATTTGACAACACTGTAGACGGATCCTGTATGGGTATGAAAAAAGGCAACTTTTCTCTAATTTAACCGACCCCTTAGCACTTACCCTTTTCAGAGATAGCAGTAGTGGCACACGCTATTTAAGACACCCTGTATATTACTTTTCTTAGTTTGAGTCGCACTTGATAAATGTTCCATAACATCTTGACTTTTAAAAAATGTGAGTTGAGATACATTTGTAAATCTTGACCTAAAATTTCATGTAGGCGATTGTTCATACAATAAAAAATGTCGTGGAGACATTGCCAAATGCCTTAGAGAGATCGCAAAAGATAGCTGTTGTGTATTTGACCCCCCGGAAAGCATGCACCGCTGTTGAGCCACTTATTCTGAAACCATACTGCATACCAGAAAATAAGCCATTCTCCTGAAATTTGCCATACAGCGATTTCTTTAGGATATAGGTACGTGTCATAAAGGTGGATATCAGTATCAGAAGGTGCGACCCCCAGAGGGTCTTGCACTTAGACCACCAGGTGGACCCGTTACGCCCCCAACCCGCATTACACAACCTCAAGCCCGCACCTCCTTCAAACTAAGACGACGCACTGAATCTGGCTCGATCAGCGTCGCGCCAAAGATTCTAAATCTTGCCCACGCAACGGGGCAATTCTATACGTAGGAGTTATGGGAACTCATCGTCCTCCATGCGCCATCTACACTCCCTCTTCCTTGCAATAATTCTCAGCAAACTCATGTGGCTGGCGTATAAGCCTACAATGCCATGTGTAGAATCCTACCAGTGCGCTGCACTCCTTCCTTGATAGTCCCATCAACTCCCTGGTGACTCTTTGCGGGTCCATGTATCATGAGCCTCGTCTGCCTCATTCTCGGAGCCGTCCGCTATACCTCTTCCGCCCGATCCTCGGTCCAGGCCCCCAGAGCTCTTTCGCGAACACTCTGGGCGATCCCCACACAGTGATCAGGTTCTTAGTATATACGTGCGGAGCCTCCTCTGGCTAAGGCGTTAGCGGCCTCGTTTTTAAAGATAAGGACAACTTTTTAATGCTTAAAGCAATCTGCAAATATACCATTCTTGTTACTCAATTTAAAAAACCTTATTAAGATGGGCCTAAGCTAGCCTTTTAGTTGATTTAATAGACTGCCATTCATAAAATATATATCTTTGAGGGAATTTATACCATCTCTCACCCGCATATATCGAACTTCTCAAAAGTTGAGTTTTAAGTTGTTTCAAATAGCTCTTTTTGTATGGCACAAAATTGGCACTGACATAGTTACCTCTGAAAAACTGTTAAGTTATGGTCGAAAAAAAGTTGTTAATAACACCTGCACTCGGTTCTCCGGACCCGCATAAGCGTTTGACATCACTTATGATATCCTAAGATGCCCTAGCCCTAGCAATAGTCGCTGAACCAGCAATGTACTTCGTATAAGCGATTCTCTTTATCTAGTTTATAGAATCATCATATATAATTTTTCTAACGCAGTTTAATTTACACGCAGGACCTGCACATTTTTCTACCTGTAGTGAGCAAACTATCTTACAGTTTGTTGTACTATCTAATAGGTAAGCTTCCGCTTCTTCGAACTTACTTCTTAGATATCGGGCATTAAGATTCAGAATTCTTGTACTAAAATTATATGTTTACTGAGAATTGTATGATGGTCCTAATTTCTTTTTTGAGAACATCAACGTTTCAAAAAATGGTCTGGCTTCTTTTGGCCTTAACTTCGAGACGAATATTACATTTTATGTTCGGCATCCACCACTTGCTTTTTAATGGTATTTTTCGTGCGAATTTTTCGGAAGTGTTCCCAATTTCTAGCGAGGCTTTCACATAATCTAAAATACTTTCCGATGTTATGGTAAAGTTTGGTCAATACAGGTTCAATGTTCATCATTCGTCATCATGACACCAAGCGTATTCTTATGGGATTTGCTGGTGTCATCATTATGACATAACATTGTACCAGTATTGAACAAACTATAGGAGCATAACAATGATATTTCGGCTTGAATTTTTCCCGATATATAGTTATTTTCTTTGAAGGGAGTAAATCTCAGAATGTTTGGATACTGATATCTTGAGTAACCTGTTTTTCCGAAGTTGATTTCTTCTTGTAATTTTCCACCCATCAACCACAGCTCATTCATTTTCCTCTTCTTCTTTTTTCCTCTTGACATCATTTCTTTATCCAGTGTTTCGGGTGGCCGCATAACTGAACTGAATATCCTTGGCTCCTTTACCGGCCTCACTTTTGATGCTAGCTTCATCATCATCATCATCATAAGGCAGTCTTGAGCGGCTTGAATCCAGTTGCCGCATACCCGTTTAATATCATCGCTCCACCTTGTGAGTGGTCTTCCGCGATTTCTGCAGGCCTCCTAGCTTCGCATGAGTTCAATATTATGGAGTGAAGGTGTTCTAAGATGTCTTAGTGTGTGTGTCACATGTCGATCTGAACTGCTTGCTTGAATTAATCCAACTGCTTGTTCACTATTTTCACTTCATTTTTTATTCAGTGTTTGCTTCTGGTTTTTGTTATTGCGTAACAATGGATTAGAGTTGAGCTTTTCGATGCGGCCTTGCTCAATCTGCTTTCTGTAAAATCTGCCGTTGCGCAGGTTTTGTCATTGCCTTGTTCTAGAGCATTCAAAGTACGTTTTTATTGCTGCACCACTATTATGATCTTCACCAGGCCACGCTATCTTAGCTAAACGCTTGTTGTCGTCTGGTAATTTCGAAAGGATAGAGAATACAAGGTGGCAAGGAATGACAACAAGATTAAAGACGTACCTAGTACAAACAAGGTGGGTAGTATCATATTAAAACTACCCTAAAAAATATGGTTCATATAGTTTAACTACACTTTTTAACCATGATTTTTTCAACATACACTATTTATTATTTGAAAAATTTTAGACATATTCATATTGTACTATCACGAGATGTTTTTGGACTACAAATATCTAATACATTACGAGACGATTTACCGAAAAGGCTTAAGGGTGGAGTATTCAATAAAGATATTAAATAATTTCCAAAACTTCGAGTGATGTTCAAAGTACTTACTATATCGAACAGGATATTTAAAAAGCATAAATCTTCAACAAATGATTTACTGCAAACCCTAGTTGCTAATAATAAATTCCCTCTTTTATTTGCTGACTCTTCTTATCCTACAGTTTGTATTCTAGAGTTTGTTTGCTGTAGTTTGTATTTTAGAGCATACTTTCAAAATTAAAATAATGTTAATTGATGAAACATCGAACTATGTCGAGTTATCGTAATTATCATCTTTCAAAGATTCCTCCCCGCATCACATGCTCACAGCTAAGGCTCAATTCAGTGATCGATAAAATTTTGGTTTTTGTACAATGTATTTAAAGACACATATAATCACTTGATCATTAATTTTTCAGTTTCTTAAATCACAACAAAGCCCTACAAAAGAGGCCCCATTCCCCCTTTGTGTGTAATAAAGTAACGACAATAGAATATATTATGCACGACTCGACAATGTATGCAGATTGGAGACACCGATTAGGCCCACTTATCCTCAATCAGACTGTAATCTAGTTCATAGTCAGTCTTTTTACAATACGCCTTAAGTAAAATATTTTAAAGAACAACCCATAGAAAATGCAACTTTTGTTAGGCGTTAAGAAAAAAATCTTCAATACGAGAACGTCTTCACTCTTCAGTCAATGAACCTAAAAAAATCAAATACGTTAATTGACTCTTTTTAGAAATTTAGATAAAACATACGTACGAACGAGAAACTAATACCGAAAACCGAAAGCATGGAATAAATTATTCTGTGCTGAAAGTAGATATTGCGCACGTTCTACATTATAGTATTCGTGGCTCCCAATTAAAAAATAAGAGGACTAATTTAAGAATGTTAATAAAAATAATTATTACTGCAGGGCTTCATAGAAGGCGAAGCAGTTACTAATCGCAAATTATATGTAAATTATCCTAGCCTATCGGATTATAACAAACCTGGTTTTTCCTCTTGAAGACGAAGAGAGTCTCCAATAATTATGGATGAGTTCCTTTCTTAAAGTTCCGATTTTAAGCATATTTATTAAAAGGCCGATTATTGGCACATCATAGCATTGTTGATTAATTAAACCTAGGATTTATACATTTGCTATGGCTGTGAATTCTCGAGGGGACAAGTTTCATGTGGAAAGACACGGTGCAATAGGGATGTATAGAAACAATCGCATATTTGAAGAATACAGTACATTTTGTACTACACCTTCTTTTCCCTCGTGAGAGCTGTTCGAATGACTCAAGAACCTATATTACGATGCTGCAGCGCGAGAATGCGAAGGTCTATATTCTCATGTAAAATTATTTCTATAATAATTGCGGTGTTAGAAAGCCAGTATATATTTATAAAATATACAGTGTGGCAAATACCAGACATATTTACAAAGTGAGAAATGTTCGGAAATAACTTTTGACACCTGGATTTTGTTGAATTTCAAATAATGATTTTTACAGGCAAAAGGCCTTTAAGTTATCGCGCTATGGCCAACCTAACCTATGTCCTAAAATTAGTTACGTTTATATACTTACCACACCAAGTTGGCAAATGCTAAGTTTAATGGGTGAATTAATTATAGGATTTAGCAATTTTGAACCTTTTACATATTTACTATAGACCTTTCTGTGCAATGTGGTCCCGCTCCTGATTTATCGAGAGTGATCGTCCTTGATTTTCAATTATTAGTGGTTCCCCTTCACGCAAGCCCAATACTTAAAGGAAGTATCAAGCAAAGGATCATGCCAAATTCTAATAGATAACGGCACCCGGTTAGATTTGTCTGAACTTATGATATGGTGTAAATGCCATTCTTGGAGGTGGCACCAAATTAGTATCTTATGGATAGTTTTTAAGTCGTAGTTAATAATATCTCTAAAGCATTCTAGTTGTTATGATAAGACGTTGAATATTTTTATATTATGTGCCTAGTCAGTGGCGGAACTACCGGTGTGCAATGTGTGCGAAGCACACAGGCCCGGGTTAAAAAAAAGGAGCCAGAAATATGAAAATGCAAAACAAAAAAGTCAAAAAACAATATTCTCATAGAAAAATTGAAATATTGCGGTCACGGACCCACAAAATACTCAATACTTTTATAAATATTCACATGAAACTGCCTTCATTTTTTTATTGTTTTTATTAAACCTAAATTCGCAATACAGGCATTTAGTTCAAACGTCGCCGGTGTACCTGTCAGCGATTCGGGCGACTTAGACAATGTCTTTAAGGAACAAATTGGAAAAATTTGAAACAGTTTTTCTTATTGTTTCTCAAAATAAAATTTTAAAGAATATTGATACATTGTCAAAACTTTTACAAAAAAAGAGCAAAATATGGAAGCCACGTCTAAAATGTTTACCACGGCCACTGAAACCATAAATCAAATAAGAAAAAAATTTGATGTAATTTAAATGGAAGATGCTACTTTGGCTACTACTGAATTCGAAAACAAAAGGATATCAAGATCAAAAATATTTTTTAATGTGAATAACCATTATCAAGTTCAAACAAGTGATGTTTGGTTTAGAATAAATGTGTTTTTTAAAACTACAGATATAATTAGAGTTCAATTAAAAAATCGAAGTTTCGGCCTTGACAAAATTTGTTCTTATTTCGGCATTTTACTCCCCAACGTTTTACGAGATCCTTCTCTTTCTGATAATGATATTTATGATATAAGTGAAGCCCTGCATCTTCAATATCCAGAGGATATTGCGGGCACAATTTCATCCCAAGTGCTTTCATTTAGAGAATGTTTTAAGAACGATTTAGATAATTTATCTTCTGTTGTTGATTTATTAGATTTTACTTTGGCAAAAAATTATTATACATCCTCCAGTTTTAGTGAAATTGTAACTGCATGTATTATTTTTTTGACCATCCCTATTTCCGTTGCATCAGCTGAACGGTCATTTTCCAAGTTAAGGTTGATTAAAACTTATTTGAGAAATTGCATGACCAATCAAAAATCATCAGCTTTAGCAATTATTTCTATAGAAAATGAGGAAGCTCAAAAAATAGATATTTCCAATCTTATTTCAAATTTTGGGCATGCAAAAGCAAGGAAAAAGATTTTTCTTGTTAGTTCGTAAATATTTGAGGTTTTATTTTTTTTTTGTTATTGTTGAAGAATATCCAATATTTTGTTGTTTTATTTTTATCAGATTAATTTAGAAGAAAAATTGTTTTCAGTTGTTTTGTTATATGTACGCAAATTATTATTCTTATCACAAATTGTTTTTGATTTGTACTTCCAGATTTTTCTATGTTTATAAAATTAAATACTTATCAGTATAATAATTGCTTTTTTATGTACCCAAAATTCATATATTAGTATGGTTGTCAATACTCCGTATTATAATGGGGCCCGGCAAAACTTCCGCACACAGGCCCGTGGTTACGTTGTTCCGCCACTGCCTAGAATTCAACACTTCTACTTCCAAGATTTAAATAAATTATTTAATGTTGCTCCGCGATATGATGAAGGAATACTCAGGTTCTCTCGCAAGCCAAGGGTGCGCTCGCGCTCTACCATCTGAGCTATGCCGCTCATAAAAATACGTGCGACAAATGATGATGTTTTTATACAGGTTTATATATTTCGTTTCAATTCAATTATATAAGTATATAGACCGGCATGATACATATTTATTGCAAATTTGGTATTTAAGTAGATGATTGTACAAATTAATATATTTCCAGAGACTTATATTTCATGCTAATCTCAAAATCGAAATGGCGAAGTTAAATTCAACTAGCTCACCCTGTATAAAATATAATCATTTTTAAAATGGCTTCTTCTGCGATTTTTGGCGTGGCCGTAAAATGATCAATTTTTTTATGCAAAATTATCTTTTTTTTATCTAAATTGACATTTTTACATTTTCCCTCAAAAATCTTTTTTCTCGACATTTTCGAGACAGAGTTTTTCTCTAGAAATTCTCTATAGATTTTCCATTTCTCGCCAATTTCAATATGGTTTGGAAGACAGTTAAAAGGAATGTGTCCAGAAAATTTCATCATTTTCGAGAAAAAAAACCTAAATATCTAAAAATTGACCGCATGAGCATTAAATAGCAGAACGTAGACAGCTATTAGCGTTACATGCTTTTGCGTAGACAGCTCAGTCTTATTCACTACGTAAAATGGTGTGCCGAACGCACAAAACGAAGTATTCACTTAAAATTTGGTGGTGTTTACTGGTCTGACCTCCAATAATAAAATGTATTTGTACTGTTAACGTAAATTCTCGCGCTTAAATGGATACATAACATGCTACATCACTAAAATAACTGGAGCATAGTTCATGTTATATAGTCCAACAGAAAAGTTCGAAAATACCGAAATACATACATAAAAAGCGAGAAACGTGAGCAGGTTCCGATTTTATTTCTCATTTGGCCATATTTTAAAAATATTTTCAAATACACAATATGCCTCAAAGTCTCAAAAAATCAGGGCGCGTGCCTGAATGTCGTATATCTCGCGCCATTTTTAAATATTCGAATTTCAAATTTTACTTTCTCATTGTAACGCGATTTGTCAATTACTTAACCAGGTGCACTCAGCGGTTTTAATTCTATTTAAAGGCATGGATCGAAAAGTTGGCAGTTAGACGAAGGCGCCACTAAATTTTTAACTAGGAATATAGCAATGATTTTTGCACATTGAAATAAGGGCTAGAAAATTTAGAAACATACCTTAAATAAGAATATCGTGAGATTTAGGACTAAAAGGTATTAATGACAGGCACTTTGACACAAACTTATCAAAATAGACATTCATTCAAATCTTGAAGGCTCTCGGAATCACTCTAAAGACAATTAATTAAGTTGAGTTTATCGTCCATAAACTAATAAAAAAATTTGTAGATCGCCTAGATTATCAAACTAGTAAATCAAATTAAACTAAGCTTTTAAGTTTTAATCTATTTTTGGGAATAGTTTTAACTAAACCTTGAATTTTTAATCGCAGTTAGTCACAAAGTACCAAAAATAAGCTGTACTTAACAAAAACTAATCTAAATTAATCACATGGCAGCGATAATATCATTAAACAAATAAATACTTATGATGTAAATTTATTTATATATAGCCGGTAAGTATCTACAGGTAAACACAAAGTGAGCTCAGTTCGATACCGGTATTAAGGCGAAAAATTAAAGTTGCAAATTGCAGTTATGTGAAACAATTTACTGCTATGAGGCTTACAGCCAATTACAGTGAAAATAAATCAATTAATTATGATATCATTAACAAAATACATTCTCCACTCGAAATAATATCAGATATGATAATGAATAAGATAAGTATCTCTAAAGAAAATATGATAAGGAACAGGAATAAATATGATACACAATAACAGATAACCTAAAGATGCTTATCGATAAGCCAAAAGCGGTAAGTTCATTGAACAAAAACGAGACGTAACGGTAACAAGCACGATATAAAATAGCAAACGACCTGCAGTCGTTTAACAGTAAGTTCATTAATCAAAACGATAAATAACGGTAATAGGTACAATATAAGATAGCAAACGACTTACAGTCGTTTAACGGAAAATTCCTTAAATAATAGGTACGATATAAAAACATAGACGACCTACAGTCGTTTAACGACAAGCTTAAACATAAAACTGAGACTTGTGTCTAGTAGATTTTTGCAGACTTGGAACCCACCGACGTTTCCTGCGAAGCTACGTGTCCACCATGTGGTCGTATCACCTTTATCTGGCGAAATGGAACCGGAGAACTCTCTAGGTCAACATAAAACAAGCTGCGGAAGGACGTGCAGCCTCAATGGAGGAAATTCTGTCCCACGGAAGGTCCCTAGTTAAATTATAAATAATTTTAACTATTCAATATAGATACACTAACATGTGACAACCCTTTTTTCTATAGGAAGGATAACCAACCACACTATCAGTAAAATACCGTTAGTAGACAATACGGCCGATAATTCGAGAAAATACACAGGGCAGCACAATTGCGACGGTGGTAATTAGATCTGCTGGCCAAAAATATCAACGATAATTTCAAACTGATGGATTTTATCCTGTCTAAACGCTTCGAGCGTCCAGGCGAGAAGGCCAAGTCAATTCCAAAAAAAATACGACCTGCGTCAAGAGAGCGCTCCAAGCGGAGTCAAGGGTTCGAGCAACGCGGAACAGCATTCGTCGATGCTGGTGGGTTGCACTCGGAAGTAAGGTAACGAGATTATCGACAACACAAATCGACCAGTAAAAGGGAAGAAATCGCACTACTGGATTTTGTGGCATTTACAACGATATTGCAAACTCTATACATCAATAACTAGTCTCATATTGAATCTAAACGATTTCTTATCTTAATTTTTAATGTTCTAGCCCACCAACTGTCGATTTGACCAGAAGTCGAATATTTTCGGTCAAACCCAACGTTGGTGCTACAGTTAGATCGTTATAAACTAAGGCAAAAGAATGCAAGCTATTTCGCTTTAAGTCAAACCTTTTAGATTCTATAGACTTAACAACTGTAAGCTTTCAAACACCAATATTTTAAAAATACTTGGGTTTAGATAGGTATAAACAGACTATGCAATTTAAAAAATATCTAGAATTTAACGGGGAATTTTAATGTTAAGGAGAATGAATGTATTTCATTAAAAAAAAAACAAAGTTAACACATCCTGATTTTTTGAGATATCTGGTAAAAACTTGAAATGAGGTCGACGTATCCATATTTCGGTATTCCCGGATGTTTTGTTTTGCCACATCTGTATATTTTATTAGTAGTGTTAAACATCATTATTTTGAGTTCCATACGGGCTTTCTAAAACTACAATTATTATATAATAATTATTTGACCCTAGTATACAGAATATTTAGCTTATACAAGGCTATACAACTCTATAGTTGCATATTTAAATACAAATCAAGCATGGTAGGAAGCATACGAATGGACGCAACTTTTCTTGTATGTTATTATCCATAAAAAATATAACTCCGTTTTGGATTGTGTTAGTTTCGTTTTGTCTTCTCATGTCGCTTACCATTCACCTTTGTTATAATAAAACAAAGTCGCGTACGAAAACATTTGTCTCTACCACCCTTCCCTCCAATTATACCAAAACGAGACTTTTATTATCTATCTGAATAAATTACCAACAAATCATGCCAGAGTTGCAAAATTTAAGCAGATACCCGAACTCCGAAGTAACAAACTTTTATTTTGTCCGTCTTTGACAGGTGACATTACCGCTCGGCGTGGCTGCGAGGTGCTAAACTGGCGCCGCGACGGCCGACGCCTGCACGTCGGGACGCCTGCCTCTCCGATCTCTTAATCCGTCGTATATTCGCTTCACAGTCGAAAATTAATCACCTTTCTACCCCTGTTGGTCTTATTGCACTATCGGGGTAATATAATGGGATTTTTTCAAATTTCATTTGTAATTTGAGTGAAATAAATCGAGAAAAAGGACGTCTAACCGCAATATTTCATTTACGAAATGTTGGATTAGGTATGGCTTAATAAAAAGGGTCTAGTATTATAGATAAGTAATATATTAAATAAATCTTAAATTGTATGACAATCCAAGTTTTCTTATTTATATTCTTTCAGGGCGACCCTAAAAATTGTCCGCGATATATTTTTTTTAAGCAAAATGATGGCATGGTTTTAGAGAGTTGATATTGTGTACTTGTGTAGCCTTTGATTTTTTTCCTTTTTAAATTTTTGTCAAATTTCTAGACAATTGTGCTAACGTCATCTTTTTGCTGCCCGATGTAGTCTGGGTTAGTTTGAACTACGAACTGCGACCCACGGGGATGTATTACTTTTCAGTGTTTCTTCTAATAAAAAGTATAATTTAATATTGGGTTAAAAAATCTTGTTTTAAAAATACCGATTTAAACTTCATTCTTCACACAGACGTCACATTTACTACTAAGTACTGAGAATTTGGAAAGTGTCTAGAGGTACTGAAGCCTGGTGTATGCTCATATTGCAATTAACAAGTACTACATATTTCTCCGAAAACAATTTTCATTTTCTTAATCGCTAAAAAAGTAATACTAATGATGTTCTCTTGGCAATATTGACAAATGGTTTGTTTCAAAAAGGTTTTGGTGCGCAATAAATATTTCCTGAATGAATAATGAACTAGCTTCAAAAAATCTAATTAAAAAAAAACATGATTAGTAATTAAGGGCGTATGTGTTATAAATGCTTACTAAAAAATCATTGGCAGTGCCGAGTGGCAATATCTGTAGTGAGCAGCCAAAAAAAATCAAATTGGCAACATTGGTTGTAAGCTGATAACACAATACCATTAAGAAAGTCCGAGCTACGCCTATCATCTTTATATGAAGATTTACCGGTTTAATAGAAAATATATATAATACGAAAAAAAAGTTATTTTTATTATATATTATATATTATATTTATATAACGATATTATATTTGAGTAAAATATAGGGTATATAATAATTTAGAAGTATCCGCCCTTTATTTTTTTAATTACAATTTTATAACTATTTTTGCAAGATCGCGAATGCGCCATGTTTGCCTGAGATGTGACTTTTTAACTTTTGGGCGAAAATTTGGGCGTGGCACCCCAAAAAATTTTCGACGGTGCCGAATGGCCTTTGTCGGTCTTTTTCCCACCTAAAACATGCCTAGGCCTGCCACTGTGACCTCCTCGTAATA
Source organism: Pissodes strobi (assembly GCA_016904865.1). Lineage (NCBI taxonomy): Eukaryota > Metazoa > Arthropoda > Insecta > Coleoptera > Curculionidae > Pissodes > Pissodes strobi. The sequence goes on from MU181975.1 coordinate 94,611, forward strand.
ATGCACACGAGCCGTCACTGGGTCTAAGTACCACTTATGTAGGTAGTACCCAAATACATACAGTGATGGGCTAAAATATGGAACAAATTCATTTAAAAATCAGGTATTAATTTTTTGAAAAAACGCTCGTACACCTCGATCATAATTTTTTCTTCCGGATTTTTTGCCTCAAAAAGAAATTATACAAGGGGTGTCAAAAAGTAGATGTAGCAAAAAATTTTTGTATTTTAAGTAGAACCCTATTTTTTTCAGTCGAATTTTGAATTCTACGTCAAATTCTGCGCATAATTCATGTAGCATACCCTATCCTTATCTCTAACGGTTTTAGAGAAAAATTACATCATAAAACGAAAATTATTTTATTAAGTATTGAAAATGCCAACCATTAACTTCTTGACAATATGCCAATCTACTTAAATTGCTTAATTTCATATCTAATTTTAAATTTTAAGTCTTCCAAATTTTGTGGTTTATCCTTGTACACTTTTGATTTCAAATAACCCCAAAGAAATAAATCCATTGGTGTAAGATAGGGAGATCTTGTAGGCCATTCTATGGGTCCTCTTCTACCTATCCATCGTTCGGGAAATACACTATTCAAATACTCTCGTACTTGTCGAGCAAAATGAGGTGGAGCACCATCCTGCTGAAACCAAATAGACGCTTCTGGTAGATTAGGCTGATTCGGATTCGGAAAATCCGCTGCTAGTGAGGGAATCAGTTAATTTTGAAGAAATTGTAAATACCGGTCTCCTGTAAGATTTTCATCGAAGAAAAAAGGTCCAATAATTCTATCATTTAATATCCCTGCCCAAACAGTTACATTTTGTGGGTTTTGCGTGTGCGTGTCATCCAACGGGGATTATTTGTACTCCAATACCGAAAATTTTGTCTGTTTACCGAACCATCAAACAAAACGTGGCTTCATCGCTAAAAAGTTTGTTACGATGGAAATAGTTATTTTTGTTATACAAGTACCTAAAATGGAGTTTTTCAGGACGAATCATTGCTGTTTCCGGACGAGGCGTTAGCCGAGTCCGGAATAGCAGATGAGTCCTGAAAAACTTCATTTAGGTACGTGTGACAAACACTATTTTTTGTCATACGCTCCCAAAATTTAATTTTCATTTATACGCTTTTTGCAATTCTTCAGAACGCCTAAATTTGCAAATTTACCATAATTTTTGATATCATAATGTACGACAAAGTTAGCTTAGAATTTGATATCGTAGCAACTATTTGACAATTTTCTCATGTCATTCGAAATTTGACATTTAGACATATTCAGGAATTTTGGAATAGTACGTAAAAGTTGCCATGACGACTTTTAGGGACTAGGCCTAAAAAGAAGCATTTTACGGACTCAAATGAGTCCGTAAAATAGCTATTTTTGGGAGCGTATGACAAAAAATAGATTTAAGTTGCAAATTTCGATCATAGTTTTACAAAACTGTAGTCGGCGGTCGGGATCATTTTCGCTTAGCTCGTGCAGCAACCTAATTTTGAACGGATGGTACTTTTCTTGTTTCAATACCCGCAAAACAGATCGTCGGCTCACATCATTATTAAGGGCTACTTCAGTGGATGCACTATGGGGATTATCTTCAACATCTAACAAAAGGTTCAATTTTGTGTTTTCACTAACCCTTTAATATCGGGAGACGCCAGAACGCGCATTTCTTTGACTGCCATATTTGCGGCAGACGCATATTTTCGAACGACCTGAATAGTACTTGAGATCGGGAAACACGCGGCGGCGGCTTATCAACCTGTTAACTAGGAGCTTGGAAACGCACGATAGCGCGCAAAATTTTTAATTGCTCTTATATACAGGCTTTAACCCATCAGTATTCACCAAGCTCTTGTCGGGTATACAGCGTATTGCTTGTGCTTTGTTTTTCGATTTTTTCTCTAAATAAATAGTATATTTGAGCACAATGAGTAGGGAAAATAAGAGAGGTTTATCAGATAAAGAGCTTGAGCAAATTTGGGAAGAGCAATCTGAAACAGAATCGCTAAATTTGAATCCAGACAGTGGCGCGGAGAGCGAATATGAACAGAGTACGCAGAGCATCTAAGATGACACCAGTTTCATGACTGAAAGGACAGAGAGTGAAAGCGAAAGTGATGATTTACTTTTTAAAATGTTGGCATGTTTATTTTTTCATAATATTGAAATTACTTTCCTTTTTTTTTGTTTTGTTTTGTCTATTAGGTAGGTATTTTTTAAGTTTTTTACATAAAGATGTAACATACAAAAAATCTGTCGACTTTATTAAAGTTTCTTATCAAGATCCAGTACTATTTTTTACTTTGCGCATTTAGGCACATATTATATGGGAGTCGGGAAAAGCAGTTATGCGCAAAAATAATAAACGGGAGACGCACGAGTGCGCAGGCCTTAAAAACGCCCGTTTGTATGGCACGTCGTGTGAAAAAAGCCCCGATGTTAAAGGGCTAATTTTTGGATGACCTGGCCATAGACGATCCTTTACATTCCCTGTTTCCCTGAATTTCTTCTCAATTTTACTCACTGTAGATCTTGTAATCGGTCGTTCTTGATACTTAGCGCTAAACAAGCTACATACTTCTTCTTGATTTCTTGTTTGGCTCCACATCCAATTAAAATTAAAATTTCGATTCTTTGAGTTTCATTTAAATGCACCATAATCACCGTTTTTCAAAATTATACCTAAAATTATTTTTGATTGACACATGACTTGCTATCGTAGTGACAATTCATTTAAATTTACTTGTTTACCTTTAAGTAGGTACATGTATTTTTTTTTAAAGAAAAATTTCGTTTTATGATGTAATTTTTCTCTATAACCATTAGAGATAAGGTATGCTACATGAATTATGCGCAGAATTTGACGTAGAATTCAAAATTCGACTGAAAAAAATAGGGTTCTATTTAAAATACAAAAATTTTTTGCTATATCTACTTTTTGACACACCCTGTATAATTTCTTTTTGAGGCGAAAAATTCGGAAGAAAAAATTATAATCGACGTGTCCGAGCGTTTCCTCAAAAAATTAATACCTGATTTTTAAATGAATTTGTTCCATATTTCAGCCCATCACTGTATATTTCATGCATAAAATAACTCGTGAAAATTCCTTTCAGTTTAAGAAGTAATTTCTATTTTCCTCTGATACTCTCGAGGATACACTCGACAAAAAACTCAACGCACAAAAACTACTAGAAATATCGCATATCTGCAGTTGAATAAATAGTTAAATTAATAATTATTTGTGCTATTAATATCACGTAATTTTCCATTAATGCATTTCTGAGAGTGTAATCAATCGTTATGATAATAAACACGAAATATATCTCAAATGTCCACAAATTATTAGTGTACCGTAATTATTTATGATCAACCAGTCGTTTACGGTCTAAAATGACAATATCTAATTTCTTTAGCGTTATTAATCTTTTCGACCTTTGCATACAATTCGATGCTTTTATCTATATAATTCTGACCCATTTATCAAAGAAGGTCAGTAAAATTTTCTCAATCTCCTAAAGCAATATGAATATACAACACATATATAATGAGAAGACATATTAAAGTGAATAATATAAATAAAACATCATGGAATTGTACATGGTTATGTCTAATTCGCTTTCATGTGTTACATAAGGTCAACAAACTATTTATGTATACCAGCATGATGAGTCTCTTCAGCTTTCGACTGCATAGTTTTCGGAAGCATACAGAGGGAAAATCTATTTAAACAAAATAGGTGAAAAATCAATATTATAGCATAATATGCTTAAAAAACGGAGGTGTACCATACAAAATATACACCCGACAAGGAAAACAAGAATATTTAGCATTAGTCAAATTCCTCTCTCATCGATATAAAATGAACTTACGCTATTGCGTACAGGAATGAATCGCAACAGACAAGCAGTATTTTTATTGTTCGACACGCATGACACACCCTTGTACTGTAGACCGCAACCAGTTATACATGATGTAATTAATTACTATCTTACTGCTGGTTCCTGCTGAGATTTAAGTACAAATGCTAGATTCGTAGACTGACAAAACATCATTGCCTGAACACCAACTATCCATGTTCAGGTGATGATGTTTTGTCAGACAAGGACACCGTCAAGTACCCAGGAGACACGCTGGACGCGAACCTACGTTCAAGGGCCACTTACAGATCACCAGGAGAAGAGCAGAAATAGCATCAAGCGCAATATACCCCTACATCAAGATCAGAACTACAAAACGCCTACGTCAGACCAATAGCCACGTACGTACGTAACTCCGGTTTGGAACTCCACAGCAAAGACCAACATAGAGAAGCTACTCACTTTGGAACGGAAACTAACTTCTAAGGAAGATCATGAACTACAGATGGGAGGATGTCAAGACGACGAGGCAACTGTATAAGAGAAGGCGGGACAAGACCGCTAAAACAGAGAATACAGAAGAGAGCGACGAAATTCTTCAGGTGTACACGATGAGAACGCAGGAAATAACCAGGAACATAGGAAGGATGACCATAGAGGAGATGACATTCAGGAAGATATACATAAGATGATCCACGAGGTGATGCTTTGAAGAACCGGGACAAGGACTAGAAGATCCTGGGACCAACTGCATGATCCCGAAGAATAGAAAAAGTGCAGTGTTTAAAATATCATTTAGAATTAAAATATCATGTCATTTATGTAGTATCTGAGTCAGCCGGCAGAATATTAAAGCCGCAAACAGCATATCACAATATTTCCATATGTAGCATTTATTTTATTCGATTCTTTATGCCTCTGAAATTCAGCAAAGCATTGCACCGATTGACACACGGCTATTTTTAGATCGAAGGTCGCCGGAGGGGATTGAGATCGCTTCGGGTTGAGACACATGCGGAGGGGGTGTTATACTTTTTACTGGGTAGTTTTTAAGGAGACGAGCAAGAGATAAGTTCGCGTGTCGCGCGCCTTTCGAAACACGTTCGAAAGGTATTTCGTTAGACGTAACGAATATATTCTTATCATCTTAATTTTGGTAGACGACCATTTTGGGGGGAATACACTAACGAGTGCCAATAAAGCTGAGACGCGGCTACTTGGGCATTAAGTATTGTATTACGTCTGTGTGCGAGATATTATTTATTAAATAATATAAATATAAGTTTGTGTGACGTAAGCCGTACGTAAGCAAGTACTTTGTAACTCTATGTCAACGCGACGTGCCTTTGGTTGCTAGTTTCCTGTGTTAATCCTTCGTACATCAAATAATAGTTATTTTCATATTAAATACCAAAGTATCCACTCGGAAAATTATCCAGGACCTTTTATTTCATTACCCTTGGACAACATATATAAAAAAACCTACATTTTTTTAGTTATCTTGGGTTTTCAAAACGACGAGACAACTTTACAGAGAAGCCGGGACAAGACCGCTAAAACAGAGAACACAGGAGATAGCCACAAAATTCATCAGGTGTACACGATGAGAACGCAGGAAATAACCAGGAACATAGGAAGGATGACCATAGAGGAGATGCCATTCAGGAAGATACATAAGATGATCCACGAGGTGATGCTTTGAAGTACCTGGACAAGGACTAGGAGGACCCTTGGACGGACTGCATGAAGCCGAAGAATAGAAAAAGTGCAGTGTTTAAAATATCATTTAGAATTAAAATGTCAATTATTTAGTTATCTTAGGTTTATTTAGGTGGACGATTGTTAGAGGTACTTCACAGAAGAGATGTCATTCAGGAAGATACAAAAGATGATTGATCCACGAGATGGTGCTTTGGAGAACCAGGACAAGGACTAGGACCCTAGGACGGGACTGCATGAAGCCGAAGAATAGAGAAAGGGCAGTGTCTAAAAGACCATTTAGAATTAAAATATCATGTCATTTATTTTAGTTATCTTAGGTTTAGGTGGACGCTTGTTACGTACCACCTTAGTCGGTAGTGTATAGGTATTTATTTGTAAATATGTATATATAGTTAAGTTTGTATTAGTTTCAGGAAAAAAATCAAGTATCTTAAGGCAATTCATTATAAATAAATACATAAATAAATAAAAAAATAGACTGGCTTGCATGCATTGTCGTTAGGTGATGTGTACAGTTCAGTTGTCGTTGACTTCAGCCACTGAACACAAGCATTGCTTCAAATGCCCTTCCTGAGTTTTGCACATGCTTTGGGTTAGTTTCGGTCAGTCTTCGCTGGTTGTGATCGCGGAGCGAGCCGATGGCAATGCATGTTGAAAGACACGTAACAAAATACTTTACATACACCTCACAATCAAATGCGATCTGTGTCTAGCAATAAAAACGTGGAATACAAACAACAACAAACAAGAGCAGAAAAAGTTCGTCATTTAATGCTGAAGCCCGAAATGATCTACACATCTCGCGTATTTATCAGCTCTTTTTTTTTAGTTAATAAGATTGAAGTGGAGCTGGTCAAAAGTGAGCTTTAAGTCCAGATGTTTCAACTTCAAACATTGATATGGCTTTGATACTAAACCTGAATAGTAAAAATGCATAAGTAGAAATCAAGCACAGGCAAAATATGTATCAGGGCTTTCAAAACTTAAGACCCTTATTATTATACTGACATCATGCCAGAACTAGTGCTTTAAGCTACATTTAGCAAATCTCTATTTCAAGCACTAAGACCAAAACTATCAGAAAGTTCATTATTGGCTTGATTCCGGTAAACCATTTGATACTTTCTTCAGACTAACCCAAACTAACCCAAACCTTTCTTGAATACAATTAATTGCGAGACAATAACAAATCATAGCGAATATTCTTACTTGATTATTTTTCAATTTTGAAAACAGTAACTGTATTTCGAATCGGAAAATAGCCAGAAATAGTTAATTAAAGTGGTTATAATTGTTTTTATTTCGACTATTCTTGCCCTCTTGTAGACCACGCAACAGAAGTGAAAGCTTTAACAATACGGGAATAATATTATAAAATACAAGTATTGTGTTCTATGTGCTGATAGTACCTGCCGCAACGTCGATGTTTAAAGTAAAATCTTACCTCGAAATCTCCCATAAATCATCAGAAACCTCCGAAACCGGTTGAAATATGTCCAAGTGGTCCTTTTCCCACCTTCAAATCGTTTTAAATGAGATTCAGGCGAATAAATCTACTTACTTACCACGAAAACTATACCCATCTTTATGCAAAAGGTAAAAGTTTACCTAAAAATTTGCCATATAATCCACCAGAAACTGGAACTAATCCCCAAAAAATTTTCCGATCTGGCTGGACCCACTTTCCTGGCCTCAAACACTTTTAAATTAGATTTCAGGCAATTAAATGTATAAGCCTACATATCATAACCTAAACGTCGGGTTAAGATATTGAAAGACGGTTTTTATCTATTTAGACTCGTAAAATTGCCGATATATTGAAAACTTTGGAAACATTTTGCGATTTTCTGTTTCAAATTAACAAAATTGTGACCAAGCATTTTGATGGCAGATATCACCAAATCACGATGTTTAGGAGTCCGAGATTAATTTCTTGAAAATAGCTATTCGTTGGTTGGCATGTAAGCTTAAATTAGATTTTTCAAAATGAAAATCCAATAATTATCTGGCATTTTCAATCGGATCGATGTGATTTTTTTGGTATGTTTTGCTCATATCCTCTCTCTTTAATGTACGACTATTTGGTTGTCCCAGTAATAAGATATTAAGTGGGGATGTGTCGTGTCAAAACGCGAAAAGTTTAAATTCAACTAGCTCACCTTGCATAAAATAATTTCATATTTTCCAAAAGGTTTTGGAGTAGATTCTTGTCAAATAATAGGCTTTTCCAAAAAAATGTATTCTTTTATTTTAGTTTATGTTCTGTACATCTTCGGGAGAGCGCCAAAAGTATCGTAAGTGTTCAGAAAATTTGGCCAAATTGTTTGGAGAGTTATCCATGTATTAAAGCGAAATTTTGAAAAATCGCAGATTTGACGTAATAAATCGCAAAACGGAAAATTTCAAATTTCTACTCGCAGCCGTTTTGATACAAAAAAAAATAAAACAATAGGTTTATAGTAACTTAAATCGCTCCCCTGAGTAAAGTCAACGCCGACTTTACCCGAATGAGCGTTAAATAGCCGAAAGCGGACAGCTTCGAACGTTACATGCTTTTGCGTCGACACTATACCAGTGAGTAGGTAACACAAACTAACCCAGGACTTCAAAAATACTGGAACTAACAAACATTGAAACTTATCTACGGGAAACCAGAATAAGGCTCAGCTGTTAGAAAACGACGTATTTGTACGCACTCGTCGAGTCGGTGACCCAATATTTCCTTCTGTTGCATATTATTACATTTACTTAACCTTTTTAATTGATCTCAATTATGGCGCCATCATTTTGGGTGCTCCCTTTTTCCAGGGACTATTTCTAACTCAGAAAGTAACTATTGAACAGCCATTTAAATGACGTCTTAAAAACAATAATTATGTATTTCATCTAAAACAAGGAAAAACGAAAAAAAAAACAGAGAATTACATTGGAATATTTTTTTAAATTTCGCCAGGTCTTTTGCGTGCGCAATCACATTAAAGCCCTAAAATATCATTTGAAAACAATTAAGTGAGTATGAATAGATTTGGAGAAGTTCACAGTAAGAGGAATCTTTAAGGAAGCCTATAGAGACTGCATGTCTTTCAGTATTCATTCAGAAAAATGACCCTGCTTTATTTCAGAGTCCTACTGTCTAGTTACTTTAAATGTATATTATACTGCGCACAGTTTCAATATCTAGGACAGGAGTTTAGTTTCCTAAGATTAAAGAAAAAATAAAATAAAATTTGGCATATTAAACCACCTATAGTGATGAATTTAAAAATAAAATTTTCTAAGAAATCAAAAATATATGCTTAAGAGCACACGACAGATGTAAACAGTTCAACAGACTAAATAAAATTAAAAAAAAAATTTCTTGGAGGCGCGTGCATCGTGGTCCAGACACGCTTAGTTTTTGCGATACAGGGTGTTAAAAATTAGACACATGTATTATTTCTTAAAAATTGGAGAAATTATGTGATGCATAGATGGCAATTTTTCACCAAACTAAATTGAATTTTTTTCTAACAGATGCGTACATTTGGGTATACCTATTAATATTATTGTTATTGTAATTTATTGAAATTTTTATGGTCTTTTAAAAAATGTTTCATCCAACTAAACAAAAACTACCTGTTTTTATTTTTTGATAAATCAGACGTTTTGGAGAGAATTGTCAAAACGCATTTTCATGAACATTTACTTTTTGAAACCTTTTTATTAAACAATAAACTTACTTCTAAAAAATTAATATTAAAGAAGCTGATAAAAATAGCAACCATCATCTTAATTGGAGGAGGTATGTAGCCTAAGCCGTAAGGATTTTCGCATTATGTTACAAGCATGACGGTTTTCATTAATTCTTTAAAATCTTTCGTTTATTCTATGAATTAGTTCTTCTCTTGTAGGAACATGTGTTTTATGCAATTTTCTGCCTTTAGAAATAAGAATCCAAAGGATTTAGATCGGGTGAACGAGGTGGTTAACCAACAGGACCTCCACATCCAATTCAACGAACACCAGTTGTTATAAGCTCGAACATTGGAAAATGCGACCTCTTACGTGCAAGGGAATCAATTCCGGCAAATCGTTAACGATACAATTTATTTAAGCCTATTACGTAAATCAAGTGGCTTAATTATTTCATTATTATAATGCCGGCACATACGTTGATGGAAAATTGGTATTCTGAAAATTTATTATACCTTTTCTGGTAAATAATGATTCATCTGTGAACAGTACAATTCGTGAAAAATTTCTGCCGTGCCTTAATTTTCACAGAAACCATTGGCAAAATTCTTCCCTGGGAACAAAATCCCTAGGCAACAACTCCTGGATTCTTGTAAAGTGATAGGCCTCATTTGCTGCTTCTATAGAGTCCTTAACACAGAGAACGCTGATATGTTTCCCAAATCATTTAACTCATTAACTTGCAATCATTCTTGTACTTGTAGTTGGGTCATTTTAAACAGTATTCAAAATAGTTTTTTCGACTTGAAAGGTACGTCGGTATCTTCTGCGTTCAGAATCAAATTTGGCTAGTTTTAGAGAAACGGTTTGCCGTAAATGATGCAGTAAATTTTTCAAATATGGTCTTATGCGGAATTCTTCTTTGAAGAAATTTTCGATAATAAATTCATACTGCTTCGTGTGCATTTTTCTCTTTTCACCATAAACTAAGAGCCCATCGGTCAATTCATGTGAAGAATAATTATTTGTAACAGTCATTTTTACAAAACGAAAAAATTCACTTTAAATACAAGCAATAATATGAAATTTATTTATTTGTCAATAAATCATAAGATGTCAATTTTTACTAATGTCAAAACCTACTTATTTTTTTTCGCATACATTGCAAAAGATGCAAACATGAAAATAAGGTAAGATACGAAAACAAGTCAAGAGACAAAAAGTTGTATTTTAGTGGCTTAATCTTAAAAAAATATAAAAATTGAAAAAAACGTCACTGGCGTATTTGTTTTTTCAAAAATATTTGTAAGGTGCCTCCTGGGACGCCACTGCAAAATTAACCCCTTATCACCATAAATAACGTTCCCAAATTTAACAATATCGGGGATATTTAAGATATTTTCCGAAAGCTGACGCTAAAACGACTCAACATGACCCCAAAAATATAAACGCCCAAATAATATTCGCCAATTCAATAGGGTTCGGAACACCGTCAAAAAGAATGTGTTCAGAAAATGTCATGAAAATCAATTGATTTTTTCGACAGTTATCATGTATCTAAGCAAAATTTTGAAAATTGCATATTTGACGTAATAACTCAGAAACGTAAAATCAGACAGCCAAAAACCATTGACCGTCGGCGGCTCCCAAGGGTTGCCTAAAAGCGTGCCAAATTTTAAATTTTCACTCTTAGCCGTTTTCGAGAAAAATTAAGTTGACACCGTCTTTATCCGATGCGTAGCGCGTGACGGAGGGAATGAACCCTGTCCCGCCTAAAAAAGATTACGGAATGTGTTTTCACTACACTGACTGTTTCTCTCTCTCTCGAACCGACTTTATCCCGAACGCGCCTAAAGAAGTTTTTAATTCAAAAAGTTTAAAATTGTACGTAAGGAGCTCTATTTAATATAACGATAACTTAAATTTGTTCATCTTATATCAAGCATTACAAGAGCTATTTTTGACAAATCGCTTTTCCGACATTTGCTTTGGGGTGAGTAACTTAGAAGGGATGCATCCTACCGAAAAAAGTTACATGAACTTAATTTACTGTTAACCCATAATAATATGAATATACAAAATTCAAGAAAAGCAACGATTTATCACTTTGCGGTCAAAAATAAAGAAGGAATCCATCCTCGGTAGCATCTAAATATCATACTGATAAACCTCATATCTTCATGTGAACTATTTAGCTTAGTGATATTAAGAACTATATAGAAAGATATTTTGTGGTTTAATTCAGAACTTCAGACAATTTTCCCACAAGATAATTCCGGCTTGTTTGAGGTTACCACACTCAATTGGATTGCCACTTTGTGGCTTCGTAAAGACTGCATGAAGAGCTGTATCGTTTGCTTGTGCGGTAAACCTTGATAAATACTAAGGTGGTAGATAAGTGCACTTATTTATCTATGAATAAAAATTATTTTAAAATAATTTCTATTATTATTCTATCAACAATAATTTTACTCTGGTATTTTTACCACATAATACCATTAAACCGAAAAGTGAAGTAACACCGACGTGCATAAAAAGTGACGCACCTAAAATTTTGTTCCAGTTGGAGGCTTCATAATTTTTGAATCAGTTGATCGATTGAACTAGTCTTTTTTTTCTATAGGTATACCCTTTGGCATGCCAGGACATATGAGGGACTTATTGATAATATAATGTTTGCAAGTTTTTGAATCAAAATAAAAAGTGCGAATCTTTACATTAATTTTAAAACACCGGGCGGATTTTATGAGCAGTTATCATTATCGAGTGAAATTAACTTTTCTCTATATTTTTTGATATTTAGTGTTCACCTCTATCTTGCTTAGGTTTAGGTTTAGTTTAAGAGTTAAAGGATCTTAATCAACACTAAACAACATGTAAGTTCACTTTACCAATTTTACTGATCATTCTTTTAAATTGTCATAAAGTTTGTTTAATTTCCGGCCAAGTTAGAGGCAGCACGTAGAATAATCAAAAAGTACGAAGACACGAATCAATACCACAGACTAACCGGTTCTGGCCCTCGCAGAAAAATAACGGATCGTGGCGATCCCCTTATTCTGCCTTAGAAAAAGAACCATGTTCTTTTTCTATGATATTCAAAACACCTTTGCTATGGTGCTAACAATAAATTCATTTAAAATTATAATATAGCCTCATCCTTTCCAACATTTTAGTTGCTAATTCTTTTTGGTTTTCCGCATGCCCGGAAACCCCCCGGTACCGAATTTTGTAAATGCAGCTTCAGCGATTTTGAAGATATCTATGCGTTCCCGGACTTTTTACTAAAAATGCGTTGTTATCACATCTCAGCAATTAAAAGAGATACAATTTTGAAAATTTGGTGTTTTACTAAATTTGATACGCCCAATTTATTGCAATAAAAACAAATGGGGCGTTCCATTTAAGATAATAAAATGGCTCCGTGTAGCGCAAAAGTGGGAAATCTGGCAACAGCGCCGATATCATGGTTCAATTCTGCATGCCCGAAAACTCCCGGGTACCGAATTTTGTAAATGCAACTTGAGCGATTTTGAAGATATTTAAGGGTTCCGGTACTTTTTACTATTACTAAAAATGCGTTGTCAGATCTCAGCAATTAGAAGAGATCAAATTTTAAAAATTTGGGGCCTTACTAATTTTGACACGCCCAATTTACTGCAATAAAAATAAGTGGGGCGTTCCATTTAAGATAACAAAATGACTCCGTGTAGCGCAAAACTGGGAAATTTGGCAACAGTGCCGATATCATAGCGAATTTTGTAAATGTAGCTTTAACGACTTTGAAGATATTTAAGCGTTCCGGTTCTTTTTACTAACCCTGTATATGCAATTATTTTGATAGCAAAATATGAATGAAATGTAGTTTTTGTTAATTAGTTTTTAAAACATATCATATTCGTATGACAGGCATACCAGGGTCTTTTATGACCACAGTAGCCTATAACATATGAGATATATGTTTGGTGTTACTAAAATTTCATTGAGAATAAATGCATCTAAAAAATTTAAGACTAAAAACCGAGAACTCAATTTATTGAAACTATGTAAACATAAACACAACGTGAAATTTTACTGGGAATGGCTAAATTTAAAACAAGTATGAAAAAAAAAGTGGCCATTCATCTTATCGCATCTTGGACATATAAAATTGGGGCTTTTCTCTTTGGGAGATATACCTAAGTATTCCTCGTTGATCCAAAACAAGTATGAATAAAAAAGTGGCCATTCATCTTATCGCATCTTGGACATATAAAATTGGGGCTTTTCTCTTTGGGAGATATACCTAAGTATTCCTCGTTGATCCAGGTGTGCCATATTGAACACTGCCGTATATCTGCTTGTTTATCTTCATCACATACAAAAAGACCCTAATTTTTTTTTTAATTCGTTTGTAAAAGGTTTATTGCCTTGACCTAGTAGGCCTCTTTTCTGAAGTCCTCCTGTAGAAGAACTATTGCTTTGATCACGTGGGCCACTTTTCTGAAGTCTGCTCTCACAAGTATTATTGCTTCGACTCAGTAGCAGTTTCTTTTTTGCCTCATTATTGGAGCTGTTTTTCTTATCTGCAAAAATAGCCCTAGTTTGTTGACCGTCTAGGCCTTTTAGCTTTAATCGTTTCAGTCTCAGGTGTAGGAAGAAGTTGTGAAAACGATATGTTCAGCCTATCTGTATCTAAGTCTTGAGAGCTCTCTGATAATTCGAAAACACTACTGTTCCCTGATCTTCGTCTGCATCTGATTCAATAGAAGTGCTTGAATATCGTCGTTTCTTTTTCTGAGTTGTAAGTGAGGGAGCAAACTTTTTGGCAATAGTGCTCCCTGTTCGTTTACTAATGTTTCAATTTCAGGCTTTTCGGTTAAAATAGAAAAAGGAAAAATGTTGGATTAAAATCATACGGATATATCCTGGTTGCTATAAAGCCACCCACTACACACGATCTATTAGGTTAAAGCTTTGGGCCAGACTTTCAAACACACAATACCAAAGTTAGTTCTTCTTCATCCAGTAGTAGGATTTATCCATAGGCTCGGACTCGTGAGTCATAAAAGGGTAATTTTAAATCTGTCGCCGGCCTGGACTGTATATTTGCATCTAAATGCGGTTTAGCAGTCAAAAATTGGCAACGTCTTACCAGGAGCCTTATATTCAGCGAAGTGCTCATTCAATGAAATGAAAACTTGCTCGTCATCAAAAGTTAACTGGCAATCTTTTTCGTCCACTCTAAGTGAGGTTTATCAAAGAAATCCAATTTTTAAGCGCCTTACTTAGTGTGCCAATATAGTCACTAACGATGGATTTACTTAATTTTGGTGCCCAAGCGGAGTTTAAATTTTGCCTTTCTCTTAGAGATATCTGGGTGTCGACGTAGTTTCCGCCACTTTCCTCCAATTAAGTCTGATGTACCTCCTTTGCATCAACATTATTCATGACACAGTAGTAATATACACTTCTTCTTAGAATTTTGCTTGTTAAAGGCAGCCAATTTCAGCCAATCTCATTATCCTGTCCGTCAATTCGCTTTCGGGCTCTACCGTTTAAATTGTTGAACGACCTACTTTTTAGCCCTACTTGCTGTCAGAATTTGGCTTTGAAAAGTGCTATGCAGAATGGCAATCATTTTTGCAGCACATTCTTTTGAGATATCTTGTTCAACGTTTCTCACGGCTCGTTTTAAGTTATCCCTTCTTCGTTGGAGGCATATCTGGAAAGAGGTTAACTACTTACCTATTATTTTAATTTGGTATCCCCATAATAATTTTTGAAGTTGCACAGAAAATATAAGATGTTGCAGTCTTGGCTATATCCCAAACTAACCCAAATATGGGCCCATATATAGAACCAAATATAGTGCCCATATTCAGAACTCCTAACCTACAAAACAAATTTACGACTATTTCCAGAAACCGTTTGATTTTTGAAAACCAAGAATATACTACCAGAACAAGTTGTTCTGGTAGTGTATCTTTAACCCTATAGGAAATTACTATTCATATTCAGTTTTATCTCGTCGAAAGAGCTTGATAAAAACATCGGAATTGATAACAAGAACACATACCAATTGTGCGTGATTTGAACTTTACCACGAAACGAAAGTAGGGCCATCTAGCAATTTGGTCAAGGTGCTTAACAAAAATCTATGAGAACGGCAATAGATTTATGACCAACTTTCGAGAGGAAAGTAAGTTTATCCATGTTGATTTATTTCATTTTTACTATATAAGTTTGGGAATGTTGTGGAGGTATTCTCAGAATCACTTGACACTCTATTTTTGGCGAATGTTGGTTATGATATTTAATAGCCTTCCAGAAGCAAGGTGTTCGTGGCCAGGAGTTCCCAATCCCCAAAATTTCCGAAAAAAACACCGTAAATTACAAAATCTTAGTACTTCCCTAATACGTATAAACATAAGTATATGCATATTGCATTTTCCCGGAATATAAAAATATAATTGCCTTTTGTGCAGTCAAGTGTGCATTTCTACGAAGCAAAATGAGCTTTAAAAATTGATATATTAGAGTCCATCTCTGTCCGCTTTAATACCGTCGTGCACTAATTAAGTCCACACTACTTAATTATAGCGGATAACTAGATAATTAGAGTTTGGGCACACCTTTTATGCAATTAAAATCGTTGCTTACTTTCTCTCTCACTTTAATCAATACTCTAAACTAAAATATATTATAATTCTGACATAGAACTTTTGAACTATATCATCTGCATACTTGTAATCTGATACTGCCAAAATTACTTTAAAAACGCCTAGGAAATAAAGTCTGGCAGTACTACCTAATTATTACTTCTTTCAGTTTTCATAATTCATTGAATAATATAGTATTTCTAAGAAATAATTATAAATAGAAGTAAAATATGTTGTTTAATCAAACAGCTCCAGTCTAATTAAGTCTTAGTGAAAACTTGTCTGTTTTGTAAAATCAGGTTATGCAATAGTAATTATTATACAATCAGCCCCTGCCCTTATATATTTTATATAGAAATCATACACAAATTAAGTTTTTCAGGCGAATTATGTTAACATTACAATAAATCATTAGCAGCAGACAAACTATACAACACACACCCTATGTAACTAACTACCCCCATAGAAGCCAACATATATGGATCGAATCATTTGAATCCGGATGGTTTTTCGAATGACAATTATTCGAATGACAGTTCTTCGAACGACATTTCTTCGAATCGACAGTTCTTCGAAAAGACAATTCTTCGAATCGACAATTTTTCGAATGTGTAATTCTTCGAATGGACCATTTTTCGAACCTTAAATTTTATTTGGGTTAGTTCCTTTTACCGTTTTAGCAAAAATTCTGCATGGTGCGTGGTGTAGAAAGTAGCGTTCTTGCCTGTCATTCCGGCGCTGCGGGTTCGATTCTCCTCGGTCGCAACAGATGTTTTGTATATTATTTTGTATTAATTTACCTTTTTATCCTAATTTTGAGTTAGTTTGGGCATTGTCTTTATAAGAAATTTGGGTTGGCCTTGGGTTAGTTTTGGTTAGCACTTGGTTAGTTCTTGTTGATTGAGCCCCCGTAACGAGCGAAGCGAGCGGAGGGCCATGCAAAACCCTAATAATTGTATGTAAATAATATGTTTAATAAACAATTTTAATAAATTACGTTAAAATTATCTTTATGTTTTCTCTAATTTAATATTTTCGAAAAACGGTCCTTTCGAATATTTGTCTTTTCGAAAAACTATCCATTCGAATAATTATCCATTCGAATAATTGTCCATTCGAAAAACTGTCCTTCGAAGAACTGTCTTTCGGAAAATTGTCATTCGAAAAACAGTCCTAGATTCCGAATCATTATCCTTTTGAAATTTATCTTAACTTAATGCCATTGGTCAAAAGCCATTTAGTTAGGTACCTAGGTACTTTGAATATTTGCATGAAATTTCGAGGGAAAAATTGCACATTCCAGATAAGGTCTTCACAAATCTTAACATGGTCATGTGTAGACCAAGATCTACTTCAAAACAACTTCATGACCGTGAATAAGAGGCTAAGATTTTTGTCTTGTCTTGGCATTGGGCGTCATACAATATTCTCATACTTTTTTAGGTTAGTTCTGTATCAAGTTAATGGTGGTGGTATTACTAGTAGTGGATTTCGCGCTTAGCGCATTCGCCCAGTAAGGCCCCCGTTCGGGCTTAGCTAGAGCTGGGGCAAACCTCCTAGATAGGTTACACACTTGTTCGATCGGTGGCACTATATTTTTGGACCCTTCAAAGTGTCGAGCAAGCGCTCTCTTGAAGGCTTCTACTATCACAAACAAATCTAAAGTGGCAGCTGTGAGCTGAATCTTTGCAGGAACAGTCAGAAATAATCCAACGGGAACATCCGGTTCTCCCGGCCTGGATACTGGCACAAATGGGGTTTTCTTCTGGCTAGGACACCCGATTCTTCCTCGGGGAGAAACGACGGTCATTGAACTATAGCCACGTGTTCACCCAAAATGGCAACAAAGGAGCCGCTATAAAACGCGTGTTGACCGGACCGAAGACGAAGCGGAAGTCCGTCTCAGAGAAGGTTGGGTTTGATACGCTTACTTACTAATAAAAATGAATACCCTTCCTAAGATTTTTTTTTAATTTATTTAATCTATAGTTCATTTCAAAATTACCGATAGTAACAAAAAATCTATGGTTGATATAAGGATGCAAACCACTTAACATTCATTTTATTATTATGAAGGAAATCGATATGCCAGTGGTGTAGGCAAGTTATGTAAATTAATAGAATTTATTTTAACAAGTGTTAATTATGTATAATTATGAATAATGAAAAACGGAATTACTTTAATGTCTATATTTTGGCCCTATAAAGGGCCTTTTTGCAGCAATTCTTTGGCACACCATTTTGCGTTGAAAAGAAATAAAAAGGCGTCTTCTGAGTAGTCCTACTCGCATTCTGACTGTGGTCATAGGTATAATTCGCGGATCTATAGTCTCATCTAGCATTCCATCGATCTCTCACATTCTCTATTCATGCTCTACACGTTTACTCAACTTTTGGGAATCGACTTGCTTTGATGCCTCATTTCGCTCGCACTTCAACCATTATTTTATACAAGGTGGGAATTTATTTATAAAAATAAAATGAATCGATATTGTCACGTCCTGTTCAACGTGGCGTCACGCCTTGTATCGACATGTGGGTTATGTAGCTTAGTTAGGATCGATTTAGGCCCGAGGGATAATTCTTAAGTAATTGGAGTAGCTCCTACGTGGGAAGAGAGGATATAATAGAGATGTATTGTATTCTCCGAATACGCGATTGTTTTCATTGATTGCAAATCGATAAGTTCACATCCCTATTACACCTTCTTTTCTCGCGTAAGAGATGTGTTTCAATGACCCGAGAATACGAGTCCAAGTGAGCAGAGATGATAAAGAAGACATTTCGGTAAAAACAATAATATACCTAATGAATTTACACTTTACCCAATTTCTATAATGCGCATGTCTTTTCGGTTAAGATATGTTTTGAACTGTTTATGAGGTTTGGCTACTGTGCATAATAAAGTTTAAGTAGAGCCACTCAGCAAAATCGTTTTGATGTTTTTACATCAAACGCAAAAGCCGCCGCACACTTGCAATAGAGGGCAGTCTGTCGGGCCCAACGTTCCGAAGAGATTCAAAAAGTATTCGCTGATACGCTTTCCTCGGTTATTATTTGATACAAGATAGAACGCCAGGCGACAGTAGACAAGCTTAGAGCGCTTTCACACTCACTGTCCCTCGTAGCAGGGCTACCGCAGGTCACGAACCAGATTAATCCGGATTGGCTCCGATGGCAAACGCTGTCGGCGAAATAGGAAATTTGTCTCCAGTAAACCTACTGTATATTTATTTATACCGTGATTTAGGTAAGTATTTTGCGTTTTATCGGCGGATTTGTTTAACTTAATTTCACTCAGATTTAATTCACTTCAACTACTGAACAGATTTAGCTTTGAGATTACTCTACTTAGAACTTAGACAGATTTATCTTAGCTTCGTCTTTGTTACTTCGGGAGGAGAACCCAGAGAGTACCCCACCCATGTGGGCATATGGCCACTGGAACAGAATCTTAGAGTTGGGGGACTTAATCCAGAAATGACCTTTCACACCATTTGAGTCTTGATAACCAGATTTAATTGAACCAGAAGATTCGGGTTACAGGTTTAGAAAAACCAGAAGGGAACGCATCCATGTGGGTACCTATATGGTCACTGGTTGAGCGAAATTGGTATGAGATAAAGTCTGCCGAACTGACGGTTTGCTCGGACATTTATATCGTAAAATTTGCAAGTTATGGCTCATTATCATTTGCGTTGTTCAAATTCAAATTTAGGGCAGAGTGGTGATTATTTCGTAGTAATAGTAGTTCACCATACATATATGTATCATCATCCTGTTTATTCTTTGTGATTTGACAAGATCGGCATACAGGGTTGGTGCTCTTTCAGTATCCCGAATAGTATCTGTGTGTTACCGCGGTACCGCAAAGCTGAACTAAAATTATGGAATTCGTTATTTACCTTAAATGTTTAACATAAATGTAACTGTTTTAATTAGAGTCTAGAACCTTAATACTGAATACTGCATCGTTGACAATGTTATTAAAGAGGTAATGATTTAATAAAATAAATAAACTACAAACTACATAACTATTTTAAACACCCACAATATAAAATATATATAATAATAATTATAATAAATAATATCGCATCAAACAACTTAATTCGAAGGTATCATCATCATCATCAATGCAATTAAAATTGTTTTTTTTTCAATTTTACTAAAAATCTGATTAGTTGCACATACGTTAATGTTTTTTCCTCAAGCACCCGGAATCAAGGAATAAAATGAAAGTGAAGCTGCGACAAACATCTATAATAAAGTTATAAGAAAAGTCGGTTACACAGCGGGAATCTCGATGTCTTTTTGGACCATTTCGGTTATAACGACGTAGGGGAGATATTGTGTCAGAAGGGTAAGAATCGGGGGCATTCGAACATGCATTTTCGCTCTATGACAGCTATGGCATAAACGAATTTATTAGGCAGGAATTACTCAGTTAATTCGGGTTAAATTTTTGTTAGGGTATATTTGAGTTATCATACTATACGAATTCTCTATGTGGCTGTCAGTAGCAGCTATTTCTATTAAATAATCACCTTCATTAGAAATATAATTTAATTAGCACAAAAATGACACCATCAATATTAAATTTCTAAATAGTTTCGAATGAACTATATTGTTTACTATAAATTATATTGATGATTATTTTGTATTTTTACTTTTCGGCTTCTTACTAATTTAAATGTATATCATGAGATTGAAGCGGTCTTATTCATAAACTGATTTAACTGATAGTAAGCAAAATGAACAGCTAGAACATGCATGCATCACGAGCCCGCCACCATACTGATAAAACATATATTTACTGAAATAGTACGCTCTGATGCTAAGAAGAGCTGTTGTGGTACCTAAAAATGCATAAAAATA
This sequence comes from Pissodes strobi, assembly GCA_016904865.1. Taxonomy (NCBI): domain Eukaryota; kingdom Metazoa; phylum Arthropoda; class Insecta; order Coleoptera; family Curculionidae; genus Pissodes; species Pissodes strobi. The sequence continues at coordinate 115,391 of MU181975.1, forward strand.
ACGAACTGGCGTGCGTTGGAAATATAAGGTTAATTTTATTGGCCTTTTTGTCGATCATTTCATAGGTTTATCAAAAATAAAGGACACCAAACTAAAAGGAAAAAGTTTAATCCAATTTTTCCGATATTTTGTTTTAAAGAAAATTAAACAAAGTAAAATTTTTTAATTTTAAGTTCATTATTATTTTTTTTATCTTTTCTGTTATTTATGTTTTTAATATTTTGATTTACAGTGAAAATCACTTAGTACGACATTGCTTATAACGACGTATTGGATAATACGACGTATCTTAGGAGTATGAACTAAATTATATTTAAACATAAGTATAATGTAACCGGATAACACGACACCGCTTATGACGACATACCGCATACTACGTCGATACTTTCGTTGATTAATCCTCCTGAGAAGCCGGATACAACGACCAATTGCCGATTCGGCCGATTAAAATTCGTGAATTCCTAATCATCATTGCCTCAATTCGACATTTCATGCGTGCTAGACTTGCTAAGAATTTACAATGTCTGACAAAAAAAGGGAAGCTATTAGTTTGATGAAAAGGTCCACATAATATGGAGGTTGAAAAATGGCGAGAACAATACAGATATCGCCAAAGAATTAAACGTTTCACCTTTTACTATATCTACAATTTGCAAGAGCAGGGAAAAAATAAAACAAATGTTTAATGAAAATGTTCTCATGAGAAACGTTCGAGAGTTTCTACACATGAAGATATTGAAGGCGCCTTTCTAAAGTGGTCTAAACATCAAAGAAGTTTCAACATGCCGATAAATGGACCTATCCTTCAGCAGATGCTTTTGCTAGACAGATGGGAAAAGAAGTGTGCTTCATCGTGGGTTCAGCGGTTTCGTGCACGACATAACATTGTTTTTGGCAAGATTAGTGGAGAATCTGCTAGTGTACCTGCGGGAGTGACAGACGATTGGTTGTCCGTGGCCAGTACGAAGTGATCGATATTCACCTGAAGACATTTTTAATGCGGATGAAACCGGCTTATTTTTTAATATAACACCAGATGTTAGATTCATTAAAGAAAAACTTTTGGTGATTGGTAAGGCAAAAAAAACCGCTGCTTCAAGAACATTTAATCTCTTCCAATGCACTACGAATACAACGCCAAAGCTTGGATGACTTCAGAGATTTTTGAGAAATGACTTCGGAAATGGGATGCAGAACTAATTCCGAGGAAGAGAAAAATCATTCTTATTGTAGACAATTGTCCCGCCAATCTCAATTGTATAAAATTGGTATTTCTGCCCCCCAATATCACGTCTGTTCTTCAACCTATGGACTAAGGTGTGATTAATGCGTTGAAAACACATTTTCGCAAATTGTTAGTGCTACGCTTGTTACAAAACATTGAACAAGATAAAATCTGCAATTTGAACGTTTTAGATGCAATTTTAATGATATTAGAGGCTTAGGAAAATGTAACGGTAGATACTGTCGCAAATTGTTTTCGCCATGCAGGTTTTAAGCAGCTTCCATTGACAACGACGATGCCGATAATAACATACCATTAGCTCGATTAGCTGAACAGATGAGTATGAATGCTGGCCAGACCAGAAGTGGCATCGAAGACATAAACATATCCTCCAGCGAAAATAATGTATCCCCTAACAGAGAGCCAACTTGGAGATTTCGTCGACGTGGATAAGGAAGTTACTATCTGCGCCCGGACAAGTGACCAAGACATTTTAGAAAGTGGCCAAATAGTTACTGTTGAAAGTGACAAAGAAGTAGAAAGTGGAGATTAGGAGCAGATAAATTTACCAACGTTTCATGAAATTTTAGATGCTGTAGCAACCCTACAAAAGTTTCTTTTCTTTAATAATCAGTTTAATAGTCATTCGCGACAACAGTGTTTATCCACAAGGAAATACAAAATGCATATCAAGTTAATAAATATAAAACGCAGACCAAAATCACTGCTTTTTGTTCTTTTTAAAGTGTTCCTGTCTTTTTCGTTATTTGCCTACATATATACTACATGTAGGCCTATAAGAAAACAGCTCAAAAATGTGTCTATCGGTTATAACGAAATCGGATATAACGACCCGATTTGCACAGTCCCTAGAACGTCGTTATAACCGATTTTCACTGTATTTTGATTTAAAAAACTGCATGGACAAATGGCAAAAAGGAAAATTCTGGCTACGCCCCTGCATCCTGTCCTGTAGTTAGAAAACTTTGCAGACCTAAATGTTATAATTTATGTAATATTTATATTCTAGACTACCTTATCTTTAAACGTTTGTGCCGAAAAAGTGTTTATTAATTTATATATTTTAGTTTGTGTCTACGAATAATGTGGGGCCATTAATCAAGACAAGAAACGCAAACATGTCCCTGATGCTAGGTTAACCCGTTAGAATACACCTCAAACATAATAACTCTCCACAAATATTTAACAACCTACTACTATGACATGGAAAACAATCCTCTTTCCGGAATTTCAAAACAAGACTACAAACATATTGTCCGACTTTTGTACGTACCTATAGTTTTTAGCGAGGTTTTTAGTTTTATTTTATCTGCCAATAACTAATTACTTCACATCAGATTAAACTGACTTTACTTGCTATAGTAAAATTATAATTATTTTGTTGTTCATTTTTATTTAGTTTTTCCAGATTTGAAAATGGGTTCTTTCTATGAAAATTTGCCTCCATTATGTTTTAGGTCCATATTTTTCTTTGCTGCCAAATTCTGTTCTTAACATAGAATAAATAGCACCACAGAGATGAGGCTCTTTTGTACTTATTAGCGCAATAATTCACGTTATGCTTAATCGTAAAATTTCAGGGACGAGGACGAGTTTAATGTCGTCCCCTAAAATGATAACTGATATAATATAAACAAAAGAAAAGAAACGACGAAGCAAAGTATAAAATATTTCACCCGTCTGAGGCTGATGCTATTTTGAGAGCATAATTAGCTGTAAAGAAAAATGTGGATAAAAACAAGACATAACCGAATATCATTTTTTTTAAATGCCAAAAAAATTAAAGCAGTTAAAGATATGTCCATTAATTTTTTCAAACGCAAAGCATTATTTTCTGAAAGATTCTGCTTATAAGTTTATTTGAGAAAAAAAGGAAAACATTGATGCTTTTAATAATTAAGAAAATGGTAAGCTGTTGTAGAGTGTTTTAATATTAAACGAAAAGCTTCTTCGAATCAAGTTTCGTGAGGAATAAATCTTAAATTAGGTATGTGTGAACAAAAAGTAATTAAATTTGTTAAATACTCAGGGCAACTAAATTATCCATTATTCGTAGTTTAATTTTTGCGAGACCGGTTAAAATGTTCTCAAACCGTTTATCAAACGTAAACAATTTTTTGTACTATTTCAATTCTATTTATATCGACATTATTTAAACGTGGATCGCACAAAGTATCGCTATAATTGAAAATACCTGGCAGAATACAATTATTAGCAAATTGTATTTTAAAAGATACTTTTATTTAAGAGGAAGGTGAGGGCGAGGTAAAATCCAATGACAAGCATGACTGTTTTAGTTACTGCCCGGTTTGTTTCTTAAAAGAGATGATAAACTATTAATATTAGTCCCTTCTGTAAACTCTAGCTATCTGGCTCGATATCGAAACCCATAACAGCTTATTCATCAGGGTTTGTTTGGCCGTAATCCATGACGCTCTGAAAGCTCTTATAATTTACTTAAACCATTATTTATGTAAAATATGGGTGGTTAATGTTTTCTGATTTTATTAGAGAACCATTTTTTTTATATATAATAAAAATATTTGAGTATTAATACTTAATAATTAATCACCACGATGGTTGTATACATGGAAATCGCCAATCGATTCTCCCGACCACGTAGTTAGAAATCATATCGACTATATATTAGTAAACAAGAGATATCGAAATTCCTTTGCTTCAGACAAAGCCTACCCTGGCGCTGATATAATGTCGGAATCCAGTGGAAGGAACCGTAAAAATAAAATTGAAAAAGTCAGGAAGAAAGTAAATAATAACATCTATGATATAAAAAAGCTAATAGATCCAAATATTGCGACACAAGTGAAAGAAGACCTGACCAAACAAATGAAAACAGAGGTTACCGCTTAAGATAAGAAGATGGAAAACCAAAGTAGAAACGGCTAGTGAGAAATATCTAAAACCAGAAAAAAAATATAAAAAGAAAACAATAGATGACGAACAAGATCTTGCAGATGATGGAAGAGAGAAGACGTCTGAAAAAGAAAAATATATCTGAATACTTACAAGTTCACAAACAAATACAAAAGAAGGTAAAAATCGGAAGATAGAGGAAGAATGTAGAGAAACACGATAAATATGATAGCTTAGATATACCTACATAAAACAGTTAAAGAAGCAGCCGGTAACTTTAAACATAGAACAGCAAACAGAATAGTGGACACTAGAGGGAATGTTATTATAGAGAAACAAGAGATGATAAATGTTTGGAAAAACTACATTACTTCACTGCATGTAACACTTGATGACATGCGACCACAAATGCCACAGATGAAGAACAAATCAGTTATTACTAACGACGAGGTCCAGGCACCAATTAGACAGATGAAAGAAGAAAAGGTCCCAGGACCAGATAACTTCTATTCGGAATTTTTAAAACTCCTTGATGACAATGCGATTAATGCTTCACTGCATGCAAAATAATTCGCATACCAACCATCGAAATCTACCACCCATGCTCTTCAAAATATTGTCAGCGATATGTAGTAGGCAGTGGCTGAAAAAGAAGTGGCACTGTGTTCATTTCTATACATAGAGGGTGCATTTGACAATACCTCACATGAAGCCGTTCCGGGCGCCACAACCCGCAGAGGAGTGGAACCAACCACTACAAAATGGATAAAATCTGTGCTAAAGGGCCGTGAAGTCGCCGCCACCATTGGAGAAACAGCCGTCACAGTCAAAGTGATAAATGGTTGCCCTCAAGGAGGGGTCCTATCGCCCATGCTTTGATCTCTGGTTGTTGACGGTTTACTGTTAAGATTGACTAAAGCAGGCTTTGAAGTCCAAGGTTACGCAGATGACCTAGTTATAATAATAGGAGGCAAGCATGACAACGTTCTCCCACGTATGCAAAATGCACTTAACTTTCTCAGCACATGGTGTACACAGGAAAGGCTAAATGTCAACCCAAGCAAAATCGTAGTGATCCCATTCACAAAAAGAAGGAAGTTGAAACTTTAAGCACCCACTTTGGGAGGGACAACGGTAGAGCTTTCAAAAGAGGTTAAGTATCTTGGCATCGAACCTGGAACCACACCTGGAAAGAACTATCAAAAAAGCAACGGCAGCGCTTTGGGCCTGTCGACGACTCTTTGGTAAAACATGGAGCCTAAATCTGGTGGTCCTATAACACTGTTGTAAAGCCTATTATAACCTACGCCTGCTTAGTGTGGGGGAAACCCTGCTTAACCTCCCTCCGCTGCACGTATGCATAGACCAGTGAGTATAGAGTCACTCAGACACAAAAACTGAAGTCAGGAAACCTGACTGGTCATCTTAAAATTCTGAAGGACATCCAGACAGAGGCGATGACCAAACCAACCGATACAATGGAAACAAACGTCCATTTTGATCGCTCCTTTGAAGTGGTAATTGAAGACCGCAATACTACAGGGGTAATACTAAAATAACTAGAGAGGGGATCATTTGTCTGGTACACAGATGGATCAAAGATGAAAGAAGCAATGGGATTCGGAGTTTACGGACCTAGGTGTCGAATCTCTGCACCTTTAGGAAATACACCCACAATCTTTCGAGCAGATCTAAGTGCTGGCAATATAGCCATCTCTGAATGTGGCAGAAAGGCCTAAGAGGTGCAAAGATCTATATCCTATCAGATAGTCAAGCAGCTTTAAAAGCGCTAGCATCTAGCAGAATCAACTCCCGGATAGTGTGGGATTGTCGGATGGCTATAGATCAACTGGCAAATAGAAACATACTCACCCTAATGTGGGTACCAGGGCACGAGAGTGTGGAAGGCAACGAAGCCGCTAACCAGCTAGCATGGAATTATGCATAAACTGCTTTTTACGGGCCTGAACCGTTCTGTGGCATCATTAGAGGACACGTAATGAAAGAACTTAAAAATCATCGGGAAAAAAGGCAGAAAGAGACACGTTGACGTTGGGCCAATGCACCTGGGCAGAGACAGGCCAAAAGACTCATCTCTCATTCGCCTAACTACACAAAAGAGCTTCTCAAGCTACCAAAAAAAATGAGATAAAACTGGTCGTAGACCTTCTTGCTGGAGGTCCCACCTCAAGAAAATGGCTGAAAGGTCAGAGCACTTACTCTGCGAATATCAGGCACTGACTCGCCAAAGGTTGAGGCATCTCGAATATGCCCTTGTGGCACAGGGAGATCTGCAAAAGCTCAACCCTCGAGATATTCTGAGGTTCTCGAAAGAGATAGGAATTTTCGTGTAAAATAGAAGGGTATACCCAAAAGATCAATATTTGTGGTCGACGTGTTGAAGGGCAAATCTTGCCATGGAATTAACCAATTTATACATATATTTAATCGTATCTAGGAAACAGCTAACATCGCGCATGAATGGTTGAAATCAGAATTATCAAAAAAATTAGTATCAAAGAGATGCGAAGACTTTAGAACGATTAGTCTCATGAGCCACTTACTAAAGATATTCTTGAAAATCATTCATAGAAATACTTGTGAAAAACAGATCCCAAAGACACAATTTGGATTTCGTGACGCAATGGGAACAAGAAAGGCGCTTTAGTATTCAAGTGCTGTTCCAAGGATGTCGAAATGTTAATTGACTACCGTAAAGCTTTTGATAGGGTTCAACACAGCAAAGTCATAGTGATATTGAAAGAGGTGGGGATTGACGATAAATACCTAAGGATAATTACACATCTACATTGGAACCAAACTACCTATCTGAGCATAGACGGAGACAAATCCGAAGAAATAGATATATTACGAGAAGTGAGACAAGGACGCGTACTATCACCACTAGACCTACGGTTCGACGTTTATTCTGAACACATGTTTAATAAAGCCCTTGACAACAGTAATAAAGGAATACTTGTGGACGGAAAACATCTTAACAACTTACGGTATGCTGACGATACCGTCATTATCGCAGATAACTTAGAAGCCAACCACAAACTGTGAAAAGAGTGATAGAAATTAGTTAGGACTACGAGCATTGCTATAAACCTGGATAAAACCAAATATATGGTGATAAGTAAAAATAATATCCCACATGAAGGTCTGATAATAAATAATAACCAACACATTAAGCGGGTCAGGAAATACACATACTTGGGAACAATATTAAATGACCAATGGGATCATTCACAAGAAATTAGATGTCGCATCGAAAAGGCAAAAGCTATTTATATTGAAATAGCATCAGTTCTCAAAAGCAGATCCCTCATTATCATGATTAAAATACGACTCTTGCGGTATTATGTCTTCTCTGACGTGCTCTATGGGGCAGAGTCTTGAGAATTTTTTGGGTGACCGTGTGACCAAAGAAGAGCTTCTTCGTAGAATAAATAAAACCACAGAAATAACAACCACCATTAAAACTCGTAAATTAGAATACCTAGGCCACATAATGCGTAACGAGAAGAGATATGGTTTATTACAACAAATATAGAAGGCAAAATCCCAGGCGAAAGAGGTCCTCGTCGCAGAAGAATTTCTTGGTTGAAAAACCTCAGAACATGGTTATCCTCAACAACAATCCTCAAGGGTATAGCTTGAACCACAACTTGGAAGCTATTGTTAATTTTAATATCAATATTATTATGATTATTTTATAAGCTGTTCCATAACTATCAAGATAACAATATCAATACTTTGCATAAAGGATCAAGCAACGATCATTACCATTGTATTTAGCTTAATGCAACTTCCTCTCTAAATAGGTATTATATTATATTTGAAAATCACTATAAAAGCCTATATTCGATATTTACAACTTTTGCCATCATATAGAACAAAATAAATTATTTATTATTAACTTTACATCGATTTCGCTAGTAGTAACGATGGTAAACATTATTTTATAATAAACTTCTAACAAAACAAAATACACCCGTTGTAGATGTGGCAAATTTGTAGTAAACAAACAGACATTAACATAAAGCTAAATGATTTTTTTGTAGTTTGTTTATCGCAACTTTCCATCTATAACCTGGAGCTAAATCTGTTTCATTTCGAGATCCAGTAATTTATTTTTACGAGGTGACGAGTTAAAAAAAAGCAACTTGAGGTTAACGACTGATGGATAATTATTATGAATATGAATTTTAACGTGTTTACACGTTCAGAAAGGGTTTTAGCTTAACATTTTAGTTTATGATTATACTGCTTTTCTTTCAAGTATCTCAAATACTCCGATAGGAAATATCTTTGAAACATTTAAACATCCATTTTTCACCAAATTCGATTAAAAATGGTAATAATAACTTATCCGTTTGTCTGTCAGTTCGACAAACTCGAAGTCTATACCTGAATCCATAAACTACAGATAACTGAAAAATTCCAAGTGGACTAAGGGCCGACTCATACCGATAAAAGGTGATCGAATCACGAAATGGTGCGTCCTCAGGGAACAAAAGAGAATTTAGATGGCATCTGCAATAATCTGCATACATATCAAAATTTAAAATTATTTTCTAGGAAAACTTAGTTTTCTTCTTTACTGGTGCATAGCTATATCGCAATTTTAATAAAAGTTCCGTGCACATGGATTTCACGTATATATAGACCTCTTTCTACCTAGAGAGATTATATTGAAAGATAACATTTAAATAAAAAAGGTGTGTGCTTAACACTACACGACAGAAAGATTCATCTTATGAAATAAAAGTATTTTTTTTGTGTTCTATATTTTGAGTTTACCTGCCACAACTTCGACGTTTATGGTAAAACTTTTTCCATAACCACAAAATAGTCTGAATTCGCTGCTTATCGTTTAAAAAAATTCACAATTCTCCGATCGCTGACCCATTTTCCCGTCTTCAAATCATTTTAAATCAAATTTCAGGCAAACTTGCTTACCACAAAAATTATAAGCATCAATATCTGAAGGTAAGGTTTCACCTCGAAATTAGCCATAAAAGCCACCAAAAAGATAATTTTTTTTTATCTAAACCCATTTTTTCAGCTTTAAAACAGTTAAAACAGTTTTCAATTAAATTTCAGGCAATTAAATGTATAGCTGCATAGTTTAACCTAAGCATTAACTCAGAATTTTAAAAGAAGTATTCCTTTAAATTTTCCCTTGTGCATCAAAAGCAAAGCTATCTATTCACACTCTCAAAATTTCCAAAATATTTTTTGGCGATTTTCTACACGTTTTGATTTAACCTCGATTTTCTCGTATTTCACGATCTCTTTTTATAGCAGAAATAACGTGGTTTAAAAATATGAGAGGGATTTTTTGATTTTCAGATTGAAAAATCTAGTTTAAGTTTTCGTATGGGAAAGGTTAAACTTGACTGAACATCAAAAAAATCACCAATTCGTAATTTTCAAGGGATCGATACGATTTTTTCTGATGTTTTGTATCCCCGTTCTTTAATGTACGAAAGTTTGGTTCCTCCAGATTATTTCAGTAATCCAATATTTAGTGGTGACGTGTTGTGTAAAAACTCGAAATAACGAAACTATCTTTTAATACAGTTATTAGCATAGATTCCGTGAAGTAATCAATTTTTCAAAAAAATCACTTTTAGGGAAAAAATAAGCTGATGTTTTTACATTTTCTCTAAAAAGTTAATTTTCCCAAAATTTTTGAAAAATTTAAAGAATTTTTCTTCTAGAAATTCCCTATCGAACTGTTGTCTCAGTTTTTCCGATGCATACGACTTTTTCGGTGCTAGAACGACCCAAAGTTACCCGTTTTTCAAACTGGTCTGAGGTGTAAGTACAATAAAAATAAATGTGATGAGGCTTCCCTTAAAAAGAATTTCATATGGAGCTCTATAAAAAAAGGTGTTCTCCACTGTCAGAATTGCTTCAATTGAAATATAAGTTAGCTACTCGGTGGTTAAAAAAGATAAGAAAACATAATTACATAAGACTTTAAGCAAAATACCCAAAAAAAAAGCTCAAACTATTTTACCAAAAAGAAAATGATAAAAAAAATTATGATGTCTGATAATAAACCCAAACATGTGGCAAATGATTAACCTACAGAAGAAGTCCAAACAGAATTAACCGATAGAAATTTATAAATATTATTGCAAAAACTGTAGGATGAAGCTATAGCAAATAATTCTAACAAATGCTTTACTGGTTGCTCTGCATAAGGTGATCCAGATTTTAATTTTTTAACCTTCAATATTCCCTACACTCATTTTGTCGCTAATTAATAAATAAAGCAATTCGAATTCCAGTGGGCAAGATTGTATTTGAAACAACATTCTAAAATTGTGCAAGCTTGGTGAAGTAATGACATTATTAATTAGTTTTTCTTATAAAGAAGGAACTTTTCCTAGCCAACTAAAACTAGCATTGATCATTCTTATTTTTAAGAAGGGCGATCCGAACAGCTATTGTAACTACCGAGCCATCAGCATTTTATATGGTATTTCAAAAATATATGAAATTAATTTAAAGGATCAGTTAATCGGTTTCTTTAAAAAGTATGAACTGCTGACAAATGTACAGCATAGTTTTGTTAAGGGCAGAATTGCTGCCCCTGTCCTTTGTTCAGTACTGAGCCTGTTCTTCGTTCTTTTCTGACTAAAATTATGGACGATAACAGAAAACACTGCTTAGGCTTAATGATAGACTTTTCTAAGGCTTTCGATACTATGCATCATTAACTTTTGCTGGCCATACTAACAAGTTTCATACCCGATATGAAACAAACCTTTATCACTTTTTACCTAATATCTCGAAAATCGATTTCAAGAGTCTGCCCAAAATTAAACAGGGTGTGCCACAGCGTTCAGTGATGGGCCCACTATTTCTCGTGGTGTATATAAATGATATGTTTAACTACCTGAAGAGGGGCGATTGCTTTCTCTGTATGGTATGCCGATGATTTGGATCTCTTGTGCACAAGCTCAAACATACCTTTTCTAAAGTTCAGGCAGAGTTCATGTATGCCTTGGCCAGAAAAATGATCTAGTCCCCAATGAAGAAAAGACAACCTTTTTAATTTTTTCATCAGGTCTTCAGGATAGTGTTGATCTGATGCACTCTGTCCAATTTTAAACACTAAAATAATGGCAGTGACCACGGCAAAGCTCCTGGGAGTGATTTTTGATTCATCTCCTAATTGGAGCGCACATGTAGAATACTTATGCAATTGTATAAGAAGTGTGCCCTTAATTTTCTCTCAAACCATAGGGGCCAAAAAACTTTTCTTGCGCTTTACTACCTCCACTCACATATATTCAATATGACACTTTGACTTAGGGAGCTGATAGTTAAAGCAATAGAGTCCTTTAAGAATAATGTGTCAGCTATCAAGGGGAGAATCGTGCAGAAAGTAACTGCACACAACAACTGTCTTTGACACTTAACAAGAACCAACTGTTTCTTCAATAACTACGATCTAATCATTGTCATACCACCAGAAAAAGGCAATTGCTGCTTCAAGATAAGCAAAAAACAGCCCTCTACCAAAAAAGCATTTTTTATGCATGAAATGCCTCAATTTTCTGAGTAATGAGATCAAATCATATCCCAATCGCAAAACGTTTAAGGTTATGGTCAAACATATGCTGCTGCAAAAGACTGCTACTCTATGGAGAATTTTTTTTTAAACAGTTCTGTATCTTGTAGGTTAAGTAGGTTACTCACTATGACGTTTTCCTAATTTTGTGTTTTATGAGGTATAATTTTAATTACTTTGTAATACCATTGCATACAAGAAATAAAAGTTTTTATTTATTTATTTTATTATAATTTTTTATAGACGGGGATTCTATTATCCAGGTGGAATAAAACTTAGCATAAATAAAAAACAGAAAAAATATCGTCTTGAAAGCGATTTTTCTCGGAAAAATTATACCCTCCATCACATATTATATCCGCCAACTCAAATAAAATATTTACAAGTATAACATCTTAAAACGCAGTTTTACTAGATTTTTTGAGACTAAACACTTGGCCGAATTTAGATGCACATTGTTCAAATATTTATGTTCCAGTCGACTAAGCTGCGAGTCAAATGTTTTTACTGGCAGAAAATGCATTTTGGTATATTATGATCGAACACACATGAATTTTTTCAGCATAAATACGAAAAAGAGTTCGTGAGTTAATATCTTACCGGGTCCCTTTTCATACGTACCTAGACAGGCCAATATAGGATACTGATCTGCTAGATAAATGTACATTTGAAGCTGACATACAACACAACATTTTTTAAGAGAACACTTTGTGTATCCTGTGATTTCGTATAATGCTCCTTCTTTTATTTTATCATTTTACGTGTTAGAGAAAAATGAAAATTATACGGGAGTAGAGATATAATAATCGTGCTTGAAAGTCTAGACATTGTTTATACAACATGTTATATACCTAAATTCAATTATTTCCTAATTAATGTCGTTTGAAAATTGATATTTTGGACAATTTAACGGGCAGTTATTCGAAACGGCTTGGCTTTAATCAAAATGGTTTGCAATGCCCTATCTCAGTTTTTCATAAGCCTATACCACTTTCCGATACGACAAGAGACATTGGATTTTTTCACTTCCGGTGCACATAAAATACTAATCCAAGCCCAAGTGTTCTGACTTCTGACCATTCAGCGGTAAAAACTATAAGCAGTATCAGCAAAATGAAATTGATGATTCGTCAGTGAGTCAACCGTCGATGTTGATATTAGGAAGCAGAAGAAAGCTAATCGGGCGATAAGAGCGGGACGGATAAGATTACGTATACACTCGGAATGTTAAAATATTAGATCGCTTAACACTGCTTAACAAAAATATAATTTTTTGAATAGTGCGTTTGGGTTAATTATTCACAATACAAGTGCAAACGGTTTTGCTCTAAGTTCAGCCATTTGGGATATACTTCCAGGAAAAGTGTTCAAAATACCAATTTTAAAACGTCAATATCTAAAAAATTATTGAATTTAGTTCTAGAACATATTCTAGCAACCACAAAATGTGCCCTAATATACGTGGCGTTACATTGAAAACAATTAGACTTTTTAATCTTCTATTTATATTAATACATTTTCAAAGTTGCTTCATATGCCTAAAAATATGCCTGGAAATATCTACACCCCTTTACCTTCGATTTTTCTGTAGGACGTAAGGGCTCCCATTATACGTGATCCCATATTACATATGTTTGCAAGAATAAAGAAGTTGTCCTGATATTACAAAGGTACAATGTTGATATTTGGATAACGTTTTTTAAAGGTTTAAGTTTGAATTATCAATAAATTGCCGTGAAGAAGGCTGAAGGGGCATGAAAAACTTATTTTCAATATTTCTCCATGAGCTTCAATATAAATATTTTCGAAATGAAATATTTTGTAATAAATTATTGTGTAAAAAAGATATTACTTATCACATCTTTCTAACTGTTTTGCTATAGTAACTGATACACGTATGATATGAACATTGCAATGAAACGTGTACGAATTTAGGCCATGAAGCTACGAGCCGAGTGTCCCAAGTTCATACCAGTTTCATTATATGTGTATCATTTAAAATTTAATCTACGATGGGCTAATTTTATATTTAGATATGGCATTTTTAATTGACTTGCTATGACATGAAACGTCAAAATATGATACCGTGACTTTCGATTATGCAGATTTTTATAGCTATTGTAAATTTGCATACTACAATTTTATTTCATTTTATGAGAAAAACTAAGATATCTGTGAATCTGGGTCTGAAAAATGTAGAAATTGCCGAAGACGTCGTAGTTTCACCCCTGCCTCAAAAATCTCTAAAATGTATGAACAAACTATCATTTATTAATAATGATAGTAGGATTATTATCAAAGTGATAATGGCACTAAGACCAATATTAAGCCCATCTTCTTCTTACAACTTTGACGACATCAGTATACCACGAGCCACATAATCGAACGCCTGAGACAGATCACAGAACACCGCCGTCGATGTTTTCCCTGATTCACCCCAAAATAGACACTTTCCAGGAAGGTGTAGATGTTATCATGAATACTGATGGCTGAACATTTTGGAAACTAGAATTTTAGATGTTCGAAAAGAAATATTAAAGTATAAGAATTGAGAAGATTATCCTCATAAATTAAACAACAATATGCATTAAAAACTAATAATATATACATTTTATTTTTACGTGGCATATTCCTTTTTATGGTAAGTAATGTTTAAATATTACATTATAATATGCCTCAACAACCATTTAAAACCACTAACTGAAACCCCAAGTTATATTTTGTAACTAATATAAAAAACCGTTATGTAACATATTTGGATGTTAGACCCTTATATATTTTAGAACTTTGCTCACCTTGATCGAAAAGGCATACGCACCTTAGTAATCGGATAGAGTGTAAATTTATCAAGTCTTCGACGTTCGTTTTTGTCTCTTCTCACCTGACGTAGATCGATCCCGAGTCTGAGCTACATTACCTGCACGCCATCCAAAGCGTGACGTCAAGTCATACAGGTCGGGGCAATATCACCAACTTCCTGTTTAACTGGAAGTAGTAGAAAACGTCGAAATTTGTACTTAAACTGTAGATTTCGCTGTAGATTGATGCCAGGCGATTAACTATATATAAAAAACAAAGTTAGGAACTCTATGTCGCATTATATAAAAGGCCAATATTTAAGCATCAGTATTTCGAAAATGGAGTGGCCATAATACTGAATAAATCCCTCAGCAGATCAGTACGAAACTTTGTGCCCTTGTCAGACAGAGTAATGCTACTGCAGCTGACGATGAGACCTATAAACGTGAACATTGTTCTGGTTTATGCCCCTACTACTGACCATGATGATGACGAGGTCGAAAAGTTTTACCAACAAATTAAAGACGTAATGAAGGCGACAAAGAAACACGAAATCACTATAATTATGGGAGACTGGAATACAAAAGTGGGCAGAGAAACAACAGAAGATGTCACCGGACAGTACGGCCGAGGAGTACGTAACGACAGAGGAAAACGACTTATGCAGTTCTGCCAGGAAGAAGAATTCGTAATTACAAATACCTGGTACAGTCTTCCATACAGGAGACTGTAAACATGGACGTACCCCCAACATACGCAGAACAACATTGTAAGAAATCAAATCGACTACATCTTGATCAACCGACGATTCCGTAGTTGTAATAAGTCAACGAAAACATATCCTGGAGCAGATGTACACTCTGATCATAATTTGCTGTGCTCGGTACTAAACGTAAGACTTAAAAAGATGAAACAACCAACGAAGACCTTACGAATACAACAACATGTACTAAAGGACCCCGAAACCGTTAAAAAATTAACCCAGGAAATAAATGGTAATATACATACAATTATATCATATCCCCTTGAAAACAAGTGTCGAAGAAAATTGGCGAGATATCAAAGCTTCGTTGAGAAATGGAAGAGTTCAACAGTTAGTAAAGCCAAAAGGGAAAAAAGGAATGGATGACACAGGACATATTAAATCTTATGGAGGAGAGACGAAAGCACAAAAACAATAATCATAATGAATACAAGAGAATACATCTTGTAATTAGCAAAAAAATTAAGGAAGCAAAGGAAATTTGGCTTCGGAAATCCTGCAAAGAAATCGAACATCTTCAGACCATACACAATGACTTTAACCTACATAAAAAGCTAAAAGAACATTCTGGCATATATAAAAGAAAAAACACAGCAGTGCTGCATAACGATGATGGAAAGGCGCTGTTAACAAAGGAAGATCAGTGTAATAAATGGCAACAGTATATCTAACAACTGTTGGAGGGCGAGACCCGAGAACCGATAGAAAATCTGCTGACTGATTATATGGCAGAACACGGTCCAAGTATTCCCAAATCCGAAGTTCAAAAAGCAATACACCAATCAAAAGCAAGAAAAACTCCAGGACCCGATGAAATTCCTATAGAGCTGGTAAAACTACTTGATGACGAAAGCATATCTGTTCTGACGGCAATCTTCAACCAGGTCTACCAAACTGGGAAACTTCCCAGCGACTGGTAGAAATCGATCTTCATCGCCTTACCCAAAAATAACAAAGCTAAAAGGTGCAATAACTTCCGATTAATTAGCCTAATGAGTCACACTTTGAAAATACTCTTAAAGATACTCCTCAATAGAATTTATGCCAAATGTGAACACAATATTGGCAAAGAACAATTTGGATTTCGTAGCGGACTATGCACACGCGAAGCCCTTTTCTGCATGAGGACACTATTGCAAAAGAGTTGTGAGTTTCGAAAAAATATCTATATATGTTTTATTGACGTCGAAAAAGCGTTTGATCGAGTCAAACACACAAAACTTTTCCAATGTCTAAAATCATACAACGTAGACTATCATGATATGCGCCTTTTCTTAAACCTCCCTCAAACAGCAGCAGTCAGGCTAGATGACAGCGTTACATATGAAATACCAATAAAAAGCGGTGTGTTTTATCACCCCTGTTGTTCAACCTTTATTCAGAGAACATATTTCGCGAGGCTTTATATGGCAGGACAGAGGGAGTAAAGATAGGTGGCGAAATTATAAACAACGTAAGGTACGCAGATGATACTGCCATCATTGCAGAAAAAACATGGAAGACTTGCAAATGCTGCTGGATAGAGTGCACGAGGCTGGTCGAAGATGGGGTATTAATATAAACATCAAGAAAAAGAAATGGATGACTGTAGGTAGAATCAACATAGAACCAATTCCAATTTCAATCAATGGACACAACATTGAACTGGTATCACATTTCAAATATTTGGGTAGCTGGCTGAACAAGGGCAGAGCGATGATTGAAATGGCACGTAGGGCATTCACTAATAGAAAACTCACAGTTCAGACGCGGTTAAGAACACTGCGCTGTTACGTATGGAGCATTTTTTTGTACGGATGTGAGACATGGACGCTTAAAGTTGACATCATGAATAAAATAGAAGCGTTTGAGATGTGGTGCTATCGGAGAATCCTCAACATCCCGTGGACTGCACATACCAGTAATGAAGAGGTACTCAGACAGCTAAATAAGGATCGAGAACTCCTGAACACCATAAAAACAAGAAAGGCCAGTTATTTCGGGCATATAATGCTAGGTACCA
>MU181975.1:137668-157176 GCA_016904865.1 Pissodes strobi
AATAATGTTATTATGTCAAAACTGGATTTAGTCTTTTCCACGGAAATAATAGAAGGTAGAACAGGTAAGCAAAAAATTGATGAATCTGAACATAAAAACAGGCTACCTGGACTTTGTTTTAAAAAATATCTAAACCAAATACTCTTAATGATGTAAACCATATATTCTATGAGCATTGGAGATTATAAATTATATCAAAAGACTAAAAACCAAAAGTCAGTTGGGCACCGTTATATTCCAGTAAGCTTAGCGAAAAGGACTGCTAACTATTGAGCACTTCATTTAAACTGAAAACGCGTTAGTGAGGCCTGTACATAAAAAAGGTGATGCCAATAAGCTTATAACAACTATAGGCCCATATCGCTCCTCTCGGAAGCCGCTAAGATATAAAAGAGAGAATTTTCACACACTTCACGGTCTTTCTGGAGTCTCGTTTCTTGATATCTGACAGACAGAAGGGTTATCGTACGCGAAGGCCAACAATACGTGCTACCAATCACTTGAAAAGACGAATTAAATGGCTTAATTGTAACAGAACAAGAATGAATGTGCCTTGATTCGTCAAAAGCTTTTGATAGCGTTGACCATCCTGTGCTGTGCTGGAAGGCTTTGAAATCAAAGGAGTGGTACTGCGCCTCATGGCATCATATCTGGCGATTCGACCTTAGTAAGCTATTGAATGTGGGAGTGGTGGCGAGATATATTCATCAAATTTTTTGCCTGTAAGAAAAGGTGTTCCAAGGCTCGATAAAGGGATCCTTATTTTTCATTCTTTATGCCAATAACATTGGTCAAATAACTGGGTGTAATATAGTTCTGGATACCGATGAGATCAATATGATAGACAGTGAAGAAAATATGAAAAAGTGTGGGAGGCGAATGATCGAGTCTCTCGATTTACCGGAAGCCTGATTTGAGACAAACAACCTTTTTTTAAATATTGCTAAAATTCAAGTAATTCACTTTTCTTTAAAACCTTTAAACAATGTTACTCGTTGAAGGTCTGAAGGCTCTTTCCGGGGAATTTGTTTGTGTCGAAGAGTGAACTGGTAAACAACAAGTTGAGAAACTTGAGTCAGAAATAAATAAGTATGGCTATGCATTTCGGGTAATCGGTGATACGGTAAGTGGACGGGCAGCACTCTCGGCATACTATGACTGTGTATACTCGAGTGTAATTTATGGAACTGTTTTCTAGGAATGTTCTAAAGAGTCAAATCGAATGATTTAAGGAAGGAAAAGTCGAATTTTGATACAAAAAAATTAAAAAATAATTTTCAATATTTTGAAAGTGTGGATATATTTCCAATAGCTGTGAGAGAACTTAATTAAGAGTAAACTTAAAAACTTCCTCTTAGGGAAGCATTTTAATGTCTGGATGAGTTTTATTCTGATAGGAAGGTAAATGAAATACTTGTTGGCTGTTTTTGAGGCTTATTTCTGAAGTTTTATTTGTATACGAGATGAAATTGCCCATCGAACATTTTAAGATTGTGTTCCTACTTTTCTCCTCTATGGTAAATACTATTCAACACTGCTTTCCAAAAGGTTTAATCTCCTTTAGAATAAACAATTAGTTTACCATACCATATGTTTAAATTGTTTAATTTAAAATTTTAGAAAGTCGAGCCTAAAGTAATGTATCAAGAACTCCCAATTTCTTCACTTTCTGCTCGAAATGCCATAAGTCCCTTTATATTTAACAGCTTTTACCATAAAACAATAATAATGATCATGTTTTGTTCAGGAACCTGTAAAAAATTACAGTTATTTTTTTCTTTTATAATTATTGGAACGAGGTAACGAAATTGTCCATCGAATATTCTAAGATTTTGTTCGGGCTTTTGTCCTATATGGTAAATACTATGCAACGCTGGTTCACAAATGGTTGATTTTCCTTTAGAATAAACAATAAGGAAAACATCATGTATGTATTAAATTCCCTAATTTAAATTTTTAGAAATTCGAGTCTAAAATAATTTATCCTGAACCTCCAATTTCTTCACTTTCTGCTCGAAATGCCATAATTCCCTTTATATTTATGTATACTCTCGCTTGAAAACTTCAAGATATAAATTAGCCTTTTGCGGATATTTCCAGATCGCTATTTTCAACGCGAAATTAATTACATTCGTGACACACAAAAACCTCACCCCAATTTCGTCTTACCAAGACTAATTATCGTCCTACAACGTGTAGATTACTTTCAAAAGCCCTTGTTAGGGCAAATTTTATTCTGGAGGAATACACCGCCGCGATGGGGGTAATTTCCGCCACCTCCGCCTTGCGCCTCGACGTCGTTTCTTAGAGAAATCTTAGACGCCAGTCTGGAGGTTTGAAAAGAACACCAGGGCTTTAATGTTCAAGTTTGACGCCTAATAATAATTAATAATATGTAGCCAGTGACGTAGGTCTTTACTGCTTGTCATTGCCAGATAATTTCTGAAATACTTTTAAATATTTTAGAAGGGGCTGCTAGATGTTATTTTATTTAATAATATACAGTGTGACTGACTGTCAATGAAGAAAGCCATGTATGTATTATATCATTATTGTAAATTTAATTATTCTTTAGATATTGATGTTTGAAAACATACATTTTACGAGCCTTCACAGTCCATATAATCTCTCTTACTTTCAAATAGCCTAAAATTCAACAAAAAGTAATAATTTTTGTCAGAAGCAAAACGTGAAAATAATTTTCGCCTATTTCGTCTGGATTCTACAATATGAAAAGGAATAACCGTGAATTAATTGTTCTCTCAATCAATGATATAAAAAATATATATTCAAATAGCAATATATATAAAACCGTTGATATGGTGTGTTATACGAAATATGAATATCATATGTAATTTTAGTGGCTAAATGCACTCGATGCAAAGCCTAAACTAAACTAGACAAAAAAAAATCTAATTTTAGAATTCAGAATCTATAGTTAAAATGTTTGATTCAACAAATGAATATTTTTAGAAACATTCGTATAATTCTCATAGTTTCAGAAGTAAACGTAATTTTTAGTAAAATAGTGTGAAATCCCACATAATGCTTGATTGAATCAGATTGTCGTGAAATTTAGATCGACTAAAAATAGTTCGGTTATATTACGTGATATTTAAAGAAAACGGAAATGCCAATTTATCCAGATACAACGTGTTGAAAAAAAATTAGATTTTCAAATACATGGCTTTGGTGCAAAAATCGAAGGAGTCCATTTTTGGGCCAAAATGATTTTGATAAGTACATATCGGATTTTCTAACTTTCCCATCGTTTGATACAAAATTCAGTCAACTCCAAATAATAACGATGTTTTATATGCCTCGCCGTGGACTTGACTGACTTTTGTGCCAAATGATCGGAGAGCAAGAAAAACCCATATATACGTACAAAACGCATTTTAACCGAATCCTGGACTTGTTCGGCTTCCAACTAATGTGTAATGGTGTTAGGTGCTCAAATATTTACAATTCTTTAAGATAATAAAAAGCTACAGTTTTACTGACGTAAAATCCAAACGAAAACGAATCGACTGATTTTAATACTGAGATTAATACAAAAAATATATATTTACGGAAAAAAACGTTAATTGACCCGCACTAGACTACAACCCTGGACGCAGCAAAAAAATTATATATTTTTCACTGAAAGTGTGACTCTATATAGCCTCCTCGCTCCCACTTTCCTGGCCGTTATGCACCAGGTCACTGCTCCATATGCTATCATGACTCTCGCCACCCTTGTGTATAACCATAGGGTCACCTTAGGGCTTAAACTTCAGTTTTTCCCACAAATTCTTCTACACCTGCCTATTGCTATCGTAGCCTTTAGAACCTTTTGAACGTGTGAATTCCACGTCAACTTTTGATCAAAAATGATTCCTAAGTGTTTCCCTCAAATTCTTCTACACCTGCCTATTGCTATTGTAGCCTTTTGGAACCTTTTGAATGTGTGATTCCACGTCAACTTTTGATCGAAAATGATTCCTAAGTGTTTCACAACTCTGAAAAAGGGAATTGATTATTTGCTGAGAATAAGTGGTTTTAGCCATCTCAGGACTTTTCTTCGTTTGACAGGAATTCTGTGAATTGACTGAGAGCTGTTCGCGCTTACGCCATTCTTCTATGATGTTGAAAGCTATTTGACTCCTATCCAAGAGTGTGCTAGTATATTTTCCTCATACCACTAAACTATTATATCGTCTGCATAGCCAAGGCATAAAAACCTCCAGCATATAGTTTTTTGACCAGATCGTCTACCAGAATGTTCCACAGAATTGGAGATTAATTTTCTCCTGAGGACATCCTCTACCTACTTTAGCTATAATGGTGGCTTCACCTGAGAATGGTGTTATTATCCTATTTTCCAAGCATGCTAGTAACCCTGTGTCGCTCTGTTAATGGAAAAGATTGAAGCATGAATAAATACCCCTTCTATATCTAGAAAAGTGGTTGCTGCTACCTTTTTGTCCTCTGTTGACTTTGATGGTAGCCTGTTGATATCATCCAGTGATGTACTGACGTTCACTCAATGGAAACATCTTAAGGATATTTTCTCTTATAACCTTGTTAACTAATCTTTCTAGAGTTATCATAAATGATGGCAGACTTATTGGTTTGTAAGATTTGGATTCGATATGCTGCTTACTGTTGGCATTTATATAACCATCATCTGGTATAAATCTCCAGGCTAAATAGCATGCGTAGATTTTACATAAGTGTATTATTAGTATATCCTGTCCTTTTTGTGATAGTGCAAGATATATTCTATCCAGCTCTGGTGATTTGAACGGTTGTGATTGATTTATAGCCCACCTGATCTTGTCGGGTGTCGCCATGTTCCTTACTAGCTTCCAGTCCAGCCTTAATGATTTCCATAGCTTACTTGGTTTTTGCAGCGATGTAGTTGTACCTACTCACTACGAATGGCTAGAAAGTGTGCTTTAAGCTTTCCTATTTCTTGTAGGTGTTGTCATTTTGAGGAATTCGACTTCGTTACATTCATATCCTTCCTTCGCCAAGACTTCTATTGGATTCTCGAGCATTCTAGGGTTTCCTTGCCCCTTTCACAGAATCTTCTCCACGACTTTCCGGTAGCTCTCCAGATTTCTTTCTTATATTCTTATATTGTGTTGATCTGTATGTGTCCCAGTCCTTATTTGTCTTGGCTCTGATAAATAGCATTCGGACTTTGGCGCGTAGCTTGTTAAGCTCTTCGTTCCACCAATCCTTGGTTCCTTTTTGATTCCATGTTTTCCTAGGCCGTCGTTCTGGTAGGCCGTAGTCATCGCCTGTCCTACCAATTCCACTGCCAGCTCTAAATCTCCATGGAATGACCATATACTATAAAATAAAGGTTGTACTGATGAAGGTCTTTAGCTGAACGGAACACCTGTTAATTTCAATCATTAAATTATTCTTAATCTTCACACGTTACACTGGGATCTTCATCTGTCAAGTCAAACTGTCAGATCACATATACTGTCAAATTGACACCATTTGCAATCTGTTCAAATCTACTCGTGTTAAAAATGCTCTTCAACACGTGTGTTGAAAATTTTTTAGTCAAGTTAATTAGGCTTTTCTCTAATTTCCATAAGTGGTCGTAGGAGAATTAAGTCTTGATCTCACCCGGACGCTCTTACTTGGGTTATTCCCGGATAAACTTTGGCGTGAGTAATTAAATTTGTGTTGAACTGCGCTGTACCCCAGTATGTGGTTTACGAATAAGCATAGATAAAATTCAAGAAATTTTAAGGCTTAGGTTACATCTAAAAAAATTAAATATGTAATCGGCATTATATACACTCAAAAATCATATAAAGCAATTCTTTAGAAACCCATATTTTGAAACATAAAGGTATAAGAACTTTTTTTTTAAATCATACACTACAGATTAGTACTTTACTTAGGAACGCCCTGCCCTGATGTATGTAATGCATTTAATTTATTACTTACTTGCCTTACATTTAAATAAATAAAAGCATTATTATTCTGCGTAGTCAAAAACCAACGATACGCCAACAGAATTATAGGTACTGCCTCACATATAAACTGCTGGACATAAATAGTGCATCGAGGAAACTTCTAATCAAAATTTAAATATCGATATTTTAATTACGAAATAAGATATCAAGTTGCGATTTTAGGTGGTCGTTTGGTTAGTCCGCAGGGTGCGTGATGCCACTTGCGATACTCCACGCATGCGCATGAGAAATAGTATATGCAAGGCGTGAAATGAAACCTTTACATTTTTGCAAAAAGTTTGCTGTGAATTTTAGAAACAAATTTTTCTTTTTCTTTTCCCTCACCTAAATTATCTGTCTAGTTATGCCGTTAACAATATCTATCTAGTTATGTCGTTATATAAATACAGGGTGTAACCAAGTTAGATAGACATTACGAAATTCCAAATTTGCTTGCAGATAAATATGACAAAATTTTAACAAAAGCGCTGTATATTGAAAACAAGTAAATCTTGTATCTTATCAAAGATAATTCTGGTAGGAAAAATAAAATAAAATCTGTTCTTAAAATTCTCGCAGTGGTCAAATTTTTGCCTCATTTCACACCTTGTATATATTGTCTCTCGTGCGCATATCAGTCAGCAGCAGTGGCAGCCCATACGCTGGGAGCAAGCAAATGAATACTTTAAACCACCATGGTGATATCGTAGTGTCGTAAATAAAATATCGATCTTTAAATTTTGATTAAAAATTTCCTTGATGCATCAATATTTATGTCCAGCAGTTTATTTGAAACAACATGAATTTGTAATACTTTAATAGTTCATAATTTTTTTTGTGATTGCCTTTACCGTGACAAACTTAGAATAAAATAGTTGCCATGCACAATATTTGCCATTTGCACCGAAAAGTTAGCTCAAATAGAAAAACTCTTGTTATTAAACGGGTTATGTTAACTATGCAATTTAATATATTCTGTTCTGACATTTATGATTTATGCAAAATGAATGGTAACAATGGAAAATAATTTGAAATACAATCTAAGAGTTAACAGAAATTTTGACCTCAGGCTAACTTTTTGCCATTGGAGCTAAATCTTCAATCTGAGAAGTCAATATTTGTTAGACTAGGAAAGTAAACACTCGGTATGTTATAATTTTGTGATGCAGTGTTAAAGTGAATTAGTGCCAAATATTGACAAATGCCTCAGCTGACAGTGGCTCATATAAAAATTTTAAAAAGTATATAAAAATAAATAACGAACTAATAAATATTTAACAAGATTGAAATGCGCACCCTAACTATCATTCATATTCAGTAAGAACGGGGGAACAAAAATAATTTAATTTCTGTTTCAATAGTTTACAAAGATATAGGAAGAATTTACGTATTTATGTAAAAAAGATTACTAGAAAAATACTTGTCCATGAAAAGGAAGAAAAAATAACATTTTATCCTAAACATCTACCTAACAGTTTGATGCAAAATATATACGATTGATCGAAATTAAAAGAAAGTCTAAATCCTAATATTGATTCCATTTCATAAGATAAATAGTCCTGGGGCCAGTTTATTACACAATTTTTCGATATGCCCTTCAAGGTACTTACAGTTTTAAATACTAATGTGTTGATTTTAGATAAATTAAAAATATGCACACTAATGCTTAACTTTAAAAGACAAAGCCCAATATTCTTATTTGCATCATCAGGATATTGACTAGGCGATAATTTGGGAAGTTGATCTACAAATATAATAAAATTTATATTTAGTACAGCTGAGTAAACGACAATAATATAAATTAAAAATAACAAAGAACTAAGTAACCGACTTAATGGTAAATAATTTAACTTTAAGTTATTACTTGCTCCGTCCCTATGTAGACAAGAATTATTATCAACAAACACTATATTAGAACGAATTACATCTCTGGTCCCTGTCCAGTGGCCGATTTACCCTAAGGCCCGGTAGGCCCGGGCCTAGGGCGGCCAGATTTTAAGTTGGCAATAAAGTAATTTCATTATGTAGTCTATATGGTGGATGCTGAGAAAGGGGCGGCTGATAGCTTGGGGCCTAGGGCGGCCGAGGCTGCAAGTTCGCCACTGTCCCTGTCACATAAGATGTAATAGTTTCACTGCTGTATATCTGATTAGTCAGTGTTTCATGAAATATTTTCGAAACCCCAGACAACCACTTAAAAAAATGTGAGTTGCTCGAAAATTTCACGAATTTACAGTTCAATGCACTTTTATGACGATTATAATTATGCAATATCGTCAAACTATATTTTCTTAAAGAAGTTTCAGACGTCGATGATTTGACTGAGATAGCTGGATGCCTTAGCGACCTATAAGATTTAATTCCAGCATCTTTGAGTCAATTTCATGTCTGGTAAAAAACTTTTCTTCCTGTTGCATTTTGTAGCCCTTGGTGAAGTCGTCGAGCTATACCTTAATTTATTTCTTCCTAGTTCTATTCTAGTGTGTGATCTTTTCTATTGTTAATAGCCCTTACAGACCCGCTACCGAGCCTCGGCTAGCACTTCCAGTCTCCTGATAGCGATCAACGATGTCTGAATTCACGGGGTGCAATGTGACAATATTTTGTTCCCCAGGCCTTTCCATATTTTTAAATTCGAAACTAATGATAACTTTAAAAACTTAAATAACATTTCACATTTCAAACTTGTTGTCGTTGTTGTACGAACATGTACGTCTTTAAATTTGAACAAAGAATTTAAAAGCTATTAGATGAAAGATTTTTAGTGTGAAATGATTCAATTTAGAATATAATTTGATAATGAGAGGTCAGAGGTGAGAAAAATAAGATTGGTAACTATTACGCACGAATCATGCTAATGTAACATTATATTAGGCTGGTCCTAATACCGTTTACACGGTATTGCTGAACAATTTGTCACAACTGTGAACTTGTTTCGGCAGAAGCTTTCCAAAACAGCTCATAGAATTAGTCAGAAAGAATTTTTCCAAAATTAAATCAAAAGTTTTCAAATATTCAATAATTTCCATATGGATATAGTCATTTTTAGTACCAAAGTAGAGTCGTACCAAAGTCGACAAAATTATATATTCAGCTCTGGATGAGCGCTGATTTCTAATATAAAACAGTTATCCACAAGACGTCACCAAGAATCTAAAGTTTCCTATTCAGTTTTGAGTAGTTTGTTTGATTTTTTCACCAATGTATGAGAAAAACGCACCCGTATTATTTAAAAAAATATGATTAGTTACGCCCTCGTGTAATATTGTTACACTTACCCCCACAAAGTACTACTCGCCAGCTTGATTTTTTCTTATCATAAGCTCTTGTATACTGACCTGAAAATAAAAACTTCAGTTAATAAACGCCATTTCGAAAACTGCAAACTTTCTTTTCAAAAAAGATATTAAATTATTATACCTGCTTATATCAACGTTTTTCTCTTTCGATAGCATTGTCCTTAACATGGAATAATGACTCCAAAGGGATGAAGACTTTTGTTGTGTGGACTTCTGCTGAAAATACGCTAGTAAGACAGTCTCGGTGAGATTCTTTATTTTATTTCCACTACGCCACTTTTCGAAACGTTTATATGCATTTTCATATTGGATCCTTGACCGGGCCGGTAGAAGTGAATTCATGGCTATTCTCGCAGATTCTTCTTTCTACGTCTGATGAAGCTAAATCACTATTTTCTATGTCTGAAGAGTCCATTCTCTCCATTAGTTTCTTGGAAATAATTTTTTGAGGCAGAATTTTTCGAATTACATACGGTTTGTTAATTTTACTGACATAAAAAAAAACAATTTGAAATAAATAACATAGGATCACCATGATGATCTAATTGTTATGATAATTAAAACGACAAATTCAGGTAAATATACAGAAGTAATTTTAAAAAAGCCAATGTTCATTATGCTCGTAGAAAAAATCTTGTAAGACATACGTGTGAAAAGTACGTTTAAGGCACTCGTATGAATTGCGGAACGAACGAAGCGAACTCATGCCTTAAACGAGTACTTTTCACACTTATATCATAAATAGCTATTATGAAACACATCTGCAAATAACCAATTGAGATACCTATAAGGCATGTTTAAATATAAATGTCTGATTAGAACAGCTGCAATATCTCAAGAATATGAGGCTAAAAATATACTAAAAGTTATTTCGATCATCATAGTCATTAATCAATAATTCGCGTTCACAGCTCTGGATATATAGCTCCCAATGGCTCCAGGCTTGCCCCACCTGTATCCCATTTTCTCGTATGCCCTACGTCATCAATCTATTTTGTAGGACGTCAGCCTCTACTACGATAAGCTTCTTGCTTAAGTCTACACTCTACATCTTCCTTATCCATCGTCCATCGCTGAACATTGCGACATGACCAGCCCAGTTCCACTTTGATGATGCTCTTCTCACAATGTGTAGCGCGATTAGGTAATTGCTTAACAACCGGCCCATATGCCTGGTTCACTCAGCGGTGTTAACATGTACAGGTGTGGGTCGTAGTGTTGACACTTGGACGGAGGCGTCACTAAATTTTCTATTATAAATATATTAACGATTTTTAGGCATTGAAATTAGGGTAGTAAAATTTAGAAAGAATACCCTATATAAGAATATCGAGAAACCTTAGAGGAAATTGATAAATTCAACTTAACCTTCACTGCAGCATACCAAAATAAAAATCAAAGATGACAATTAAGACATTTATATAAATATTAAATATTTTCTCGGATTTAATCTACAAAGTGTGGGTCGTAAAGTTAACAATTGGCAAAGACGCCACTAAATTTTCTATTATAAATATATCAATGATTTTTAGGCATTGAAATTAGGGTAGTAAAATTTAGAAAAATACGCTATATAAGAATATCGAGAAACCTTAAAGGAAATTGATAAACTCAACTTGACACTGACTTCAGCATAGCAAAATAAACATTAAAGATCCCAATTAAAATATTTATTTAAATATTAAATATTGTCACCTATACGCTCCTACCGCTTGTTCCCTATGGAACTGATTTCGTTGCAGTAGTTGCGCTGTGCTCTTTCAGAAGACGGAGCTCAAATATAGGTAGTTGGGAGAGATGGAAAGAAACACTCGGTGTAAAAAAGGCTCGGTTTATTAACTTCAGGTTGAGTATGGAAGGTTGTAAGTATTACCAAAATATTCGGGAATGCATATCTCGTAAGTCCCCTGGGATATTCCTCGCGAAAATGTTAACCACGAACAGCAGCGACAGAGAGGGAGAGCTAGCCTGAAGGGCTGTTACAATTAGACTGACGGGCATATAGATTATTTGATATGGCTGAATATTTAGTTACGTAGTTTACTTTTTATTTGTAGTTAATTTAAACAGAACTTTGCCTTATGGCGTTATTAATTTTCAATGATTCACTTTTAAGGCGTGCCTGATCAGAGGGGCTTTTCCCTTTCGGTAGTTCGCACTGATAGGCCTTTTTTAAACGTGCCTGATCAGAGTGGCTTTTCCCTTTCGGTAGTTCGCACTGATAGGTCTTTTTTAAAGTGAGAGCGTTGATCTGCCAGAGGGGCTTTTATCTTTCGGTAGTTCGCACTGGAGATCAAAGTCTGCCGGTATGGGCTGCTGCACAGCATTTCATACCAAACTTTGACCTCTAATTCGAGTATTGTTTTGAATTGTCAACAAGGTTAATCATAACAGTTTATACTTTAATTAACAACAATTTATAATTACGATTCAAGGTTAAGTTCAAACTTTCCACTGTATGATTTTATGTTAGTTGACAATATTTTCTCGAACTCGAACTTACACAAAGAAAAATTAATTAGGTCTCAAACCTAATTGAGATTGCACTTAAAATAATACTAAGATTCTGTAAAATAAATACCACCCAAATTATAAGATTAATAATACTTAATCTTAAATTCTAAATCATCAATACTACCTACTTCCTATTTTTCAAACATTTCCAACCAAAATCTAAATTTTCAAGGTCTGACTAAATACAGCTAATCACAGAACACCTTAAATAAAGATTAAGCTGCTAAATAAACATTTTAAAAATTAATTCCATGGCAGCGATAACGATCAGTGGACAAATAAACAGTTTAAAAAAATGAAATAAAAAACCTTAATCTGTGAGGAGAAAATCTGATCAATGAAGATCTGCAGGGGAAATAGGAGTGAGCTCAATTTGGTAACCTCTATATGGACGAAAACCTGAAGTGGTAGTTACGTAAGCCAGTCTACTGCCATAAGGCTTACAGCATATTAGGAGTCTAGCATATGTAATACAGCAACACAAGCAGTATATGTAGTAAAGAAAGCAAATCAGATAACCACTATTGTATTAGCAAGACATTTGCTAACCAAGTTAAGATCATATACACTAATATACAGTAATGAAAGGAGTCAGCATTAATTAATAAAATAACGTTAAGCAGATTAAGGTAGTAGATACGGTATAAGATAATTAATGGTTAAAGATCAGTTAACGGAAGTTTGATAAGAATAAGATAAGTAATTATATGACCTACAGTGAGGACGTATGAAAAAAATGTAAATCAGATATTAGCAAGACATGTGCTAATCATTATGATATCGTGTACGGTAGTGACGATAGTCGCTATTAATTAATAAGATAAGGATAAAGAAACTATATTAGTTTCGATAATAGATAATTTATTATTAAAAATAATTTAACATTAGTTTCGAAAAAGATAAGGTAAGGTATTATCCGTAAAATAGGCATAGGGCCTACTTGTATGTCATTCTCATACGATCATACGGAAGTGGAATCCATTCTAACTCATGCAGTTACTTGGCGGGCCCCAATTAAGCTATTACATCTTCCTCGAAGCTACACATCAAGCCATGTCAGCCGGCACCACTCCATCAAAAGGGTCGCAACCTGGTCGGAATAAACCTGGAGAAACTCTCTCGGCTAGCGAAAGACGAGGTGGCGGAAGGACAAGTTTAAATGGGGAACCTCACTTTACATAAAGTACATTTACCGGCCGATATTGTCGATAATACGCGAAAATATTGATGGCAGAGTGCTTGCCAATTTATCTCATGATAAATTAATACAGGATCTGCTGGTCAAAAATTGCAAGGATAATATCTCAACTTTTTCTCTACCTACGCGTTCATCGCCCGGAAGAGAAGAACACGTCAATTGCCAAAAAGTATCGTCGACATCCGTCAAGAGAACGTTCGAAAATGAGGTACGGCTACCGACACTTCGATCGGAACTGTATTCGTCGATACCGGTTGGGTGCGTTCCAACATTCCAAAGTATGAAATAGTTAATGGTTTAAATCTTAAGATATAAATTCTAAGTTCATAATAGGTATGTTCAGTTCTAATATATGGTAAACATAATTCAACCACATAAATCTACCAGTAAAAGGAAAGAAACTATATTTCTGGGTTTGGTTGCATTTACAACGTTAAAAATGGCATCTGTTATGTCCATCCTCTAGTTTATGATCTCGTTTGGTATTTCAAAGGTATGCTCAACATTGATCGTGTCATGGGCCTTTAGGCAACTCACGTTTTATGGATCGTTTTCTTTGTTACGGTTAATGTTTCTGGTCCATAGGACATTTTGAGCACTCTAATATTATCATCTGGAAAGTAATCTCTACAGTGTAGTAGTAGTAGTAGTAAGGGTGGGGGGGCCGAAGCCCGGTAAGTAGGCCTATAAGTCCCTTTTCACCATCCCCGATCCGCCCTCCCCTACCTGGCTACTTCCAACACCCGGCCCGCACTGAAACGGCCCGTCACCTTGATAAAGGTGAGGACGTCCTCCCAGTCCAGATCCTTTAGATCTTCCCGAGCAAGTGTTGGTGCTCCCAGTATCTTCCTCCTTAGGCGACTCCACCTATCACAAATTCCTATATAGTGGTATGAGGACTCCTCCCCTGTCCCGCAGTTCAGGCAGAGTGGGCTGTCCCTCACGCCGATAAGGTGCAGATGTCTGTTTAGGCTTCCATGCCCAGTCAGAATACCTACCAAGTTCCTGATGTCCTCTCGGCTCTTTTTTAGCAGTCGCCTTGCTTTGGATCCGTCAGGATTTGGAATCATTTCCTTGGCTTGTCTGCATCCTTCTTTTCCTCTCCAATTGTGTTTTGTCTTGCTCCAGGCCCAGTTATTTAGTTCCTGAGAGATTTGCCTTTTACTTAAGCCCAAACCAGGTTCTGGACCGACGAGGTGGCTCGTTGAGCCTTGTCTTGCCAATTCATCGGCCCGTTCGTTGCCCTCGATGCCACTGTGCCCTGGAACCCATCTGAGTCTTACTTCCTTGTGCACAGCCAATCTGTCTAGGGCGTCTCTACATTCCTGAACTAGCTTACAGCTTGCCCTGGGTTTTTGGATCGCCCTGAGAGCGGCTTGACTGTCCGAGTAAATATATATACTCTCTACACCTTCTGTTACTTCCGCCTTGGTTGCTACTTCCAAAATAGCAAACACCTCCGCCTGGAAAACAGTGGCATATCTCCCCAGCGAAGTGCTTTCTCCTGATTTAGTGTTGTCTAGGTATACACCGGCTCCGGATGACTGTGTATTAGCCATCCATGAGCCGTCAGTGTACCATGCGTGTGCGCCGCTCGGCGTACGTACCTGGCCTGACAGCCACTCTTCCCTTGATGGAAATTCCACTTGGAAATTCCTTCTCAGTCTTAATCTGCCATCTGGAATATTGCCTTTGGTCGCAATGATGGGTAGATCCCTACTCATTTTGGCGGCAATAGTCGTATGGCCTTTCCCTGTGTAGTCCGTTCGCCATAGGCCACTGTCGATCATCCTTTTGTGAGCCGCCATTGCCTCTCTCTCAATCCAGATCGGGAGGTCCGGCAGCCCCAGGATGATGTTCAGTGCTGCTCCGGGAGTTGTTCTCAATGCTCCGGTAATACCCAAACAAGCCAGCCTTTGCAGTCTGGCCAGTTTCTGGGCATTAGTGGCTCTGGTCACCGCTGGCCACCAGACCACGGATCCGTAGGAAATCCTCGGTCTTATCACAGCAGTGTACAGCCACTGGAGGATGTAAGGTTTTAAACCCCACTTCCTACCTACCGTTCTCCTTAGTTGCCACATAATCGCGGTTGTCTTATTCACCACCTGTTCAACGTGTGCCTTCCACGTCAATTTACTGTCTAAAATCACTCCCAAATATTTGACTTGTTGACTTAGGCTCAGTCTCGTCTGGTAGAGTATGGGATGTATAAAACCTGTTAGATTTCGTTTCCTTGTGAAGAGAATGAGTTCGGTCTTCCCTGGGTTTACTGAGAGACCATTCTCCTCACACCAACCTTGAACTATCCGACACGCCACCTGCATACGCTCGCAGACCGTTCTCACGAACTTGCCCGTGATCATTACTAGCCCGTCGTCAGCATATGCCTGTGCGTAGAATCCCTCAAGATTTAACCTTCTCAGGAGGCTGTCCATCACCAGGCACCACAAATGTGGCGAGAGGCAGCTGCCTTGTGGGCAACCCCCTCTTACCCCGGCCTCGACGCGAACTTCTCCCAGCGTGGCGCTGATCTTTCGGTCTTCCAGTGCCGTTTTTACCCACTTGACCAAATGAACTGGTGTTCTCCTGGCCTGGAGGGCTTGACAGATAGTTTTCGTTTTAGCCTTATCAAAAGCTCCTTCTACGTCAAAGAAGAGCGCTAGCGCCATTTCTTTGTTTTCTATTGCCTTTTCAGCCCTTCTAACTACAGAATGGAGAGCCGTTTCAGTCGACTTCCCCCTTCTGTAGGCGTGCTGATTATCATGTAGCGGAGAATCAGTTAAGATCTCTTCCATGATGAACCTGTCAATCATTTTTTCCATTGTCTTCATTAAAAATGAAGTTAGACTTATAGGCCTAAAGGACTTGGGATGGGAATAGTCTCTCTTCCCTGCCTTGGGGATGAAGACGACATCCGCTGCTCTCCAAGCTTGTGGAACGTACCCTAGTGCTACGCTGGCCTCGAATACTCTCTTTAAGTAAGGGAGTAACGTGTCAAGGCCCGCCTGCAGCATCATGGGTATAATTCCATCCGGCCCTCCTGCCTTATATGGACTGAACTCCCCCACTGCCCAAGTTATGGATTCCTCAGTCACCACACTGCGGGCAAGGTTCCAGTCCATCTCTGGCTCTGGTTCCTCGTCCCAGTTGGTAGTCTGTACCTCTCCGGGGAAGTGGGTTTTTAGAAGAAGCTCTATCGCTTCCTCTCTGTTCGCCGTCCATTGTTCGCCTGTTTTCAGAGAGCCAATCTCTTTTTGTCTTTCCGAGCCCAGCAGCTTAAGCAGACGCGCTGAGTCCGAGAGAGACTCCATCTCTCCACAGAATTTCCTCCAGCTGTCTCTTTTGCTGCGTCGGACCTCGATTTTAAATTTCCTTCTGGCTTCCAGATACACGTCCCAGAGCTCCTGCCGCCCTTCCCTGAAAGCGTGGCGGTGTGATCTTCTCACGTCTTTTTTAAGACGGTCCAGAGTATCACTCCACCAAGGCAGCCTCTTGGCGCTCGCTTTCTTAAGTGGGCACGCTTGTTCATAGGAGTCGACGATTACACTGTTTAGCTTTACCACCTCAATTTCTAGTTCTTGTTTTGATGAAATAGCCTGCCCTAAAGTTCCCATGGACATTACCAGACTTTCCCTAAATTTGTTCCAGTCTGTTGCCCTCGGAATTCTTTTCAGTGGCTTCTCCATCTTATCCGATTTAATTTCGAATCGGATCATTCTATGATCGGACATAGTTATGTCCCTACTTACCCTCCAATTGGCTACCTTTTCCGCAAATGCTCGAGTTACCACTGTAATATCGATAACCTCCTGACGAAGCCGATTCACAAAAGTTGGTTCCGCATTTACGTTAGCTACTTCAAGGTTTTCCGATACGAAATACTCTAATAGAGCCGTACCTCTCGCGTTAGTGTTAGTGCTCCCCCAAACGATATTATGCGCGTTTGCATCACACCCCACGATTAGTGGAAAACCTTTGTCTTTACTGTATTCTATTAACCTTATTAATTCTTCCGTTGGGGGAAGTTGCGCGTTATCATACGGAAGATATAAACTACTAATTAATAACTTATGTTTTGTGCCACTCACCATGTATTCCAGCAGGATCACCGTAATGTCCCTGGAGCTTAGTTGTGGTAACAGAGTTCCCTGCAGCTCCCTGGACATCACGATACATGTCCTCGGCCTCTCTACTCCTTCACACCCGGCCAAGATGGTAAAGCCGGGGGTCCCAAGTCCCCTTATGTTTTCCCTAAAGAAGTAAGGTTCTTGTATTAGTACAATCTCTCCAGATTGTCCAGCCATGATGCTTGCCAATTCAGCACTAGCATCTCGGCTATGCTGGAGATTTATTTGACTTACCCTTAATTGCGCCATGGGGGACACCATGGATAGGGGTAGCCACCTTACTTGGCTATTGCCTGCTCTACAGTGTAGGAATCCTCTGAGGTAAATGGAAGAACACACTGGACAAATAGCTTATTAGAATATCTCCCTTAAACAGCCCCCTAAGCTAACCCAAATGCTGCCCTTCTATAGATAGCGCAGGTATAATTGTATCGGCTTAACCGACAACACTTGCTCAATTTGAGATTCACCTATAGCTATTCTGTCACTCAGCACGAGGGTTCTCATAAACTCGAAATTCTGTAAATTGATTTGCATCCCTATTTGTCGCGATACATCATACATGTTCATCAATATTACGCAGGCGTTTTCTGCATACACTAGCAATTCGCAAATGACTTACAAATTTTCTATTTATATGGATGCATTTTTAGCCCCTGTTTATCTTCCAGCATTTAAGTTCCAATAGTGCAGTGAATAGTTTTGGTGAGGCAACGTCTAGGTCTGTCTCCATGACTAATCGAAAATTTCTTGGTGTCTTCGTGAGTACGCCGCTATACTAGTGATGTTTTAGTAGATATTTTTTAACGGTGTAGGAATATCGGTAGTCAATTCTATTTTCCGCTAAAGCTTTTAGCATATATTACTGATTTACTGTATCGAATGGCATTTCTTAATTAACATACTCTACTCAATAACCTGCCTGCACTCGCGCCTAATAGAAACGTTAAGCATTTTCCTATTACCTTACTAGAGAATTTTCGAAGTTCTCGTTTTCGTAAGGAAATTTTTGATGAAAACAGCTATGCGTTGGACCGCATGTAAGCTTAAAATAGATTTTTCAAACTAAAAATCATAAAAATCACCACTTTGGCATTTTCAGTCGGATCGATGCGATTTTTTGGTATGTATGTTCTACTCATCTCTTCTTTTTAATGTACAAAAGTCGGGTAGCTCCAGATTATTCGGTTTTCCGGTAATAAAATATTAAGTGGTGACGTGTCAAAACTCGAAATGTAAGGGTAAGTTCAATTAGCTCACCCTGTATAGAACAATTTTCAAAGTGTTTTCTAATACAGTTTTTGGTGTAGATTCTCATCGAGTAGTCGCCTTTTCTAAAATACTTCTTGAAAAAAAAAACTGAAAAATTCAGCGCGATCCTCACAACTTTTTCGACGCTAGAACTCCCCAAAGTGGCCCTTTTTTCTAAAATATACACACCAAAATTATTTAATTTTATCGACACTTGTGTACCAAAGCGAAATTTTGGAAAATTGCCGATTTAACGACTCTTTTTCTCTCTCGCTTGGCTGAAGTCGACGCCGACTTTATCGGAATGAGGGTCACATATCCTAGCGTAACGGCTCAGTCTTATTCACTACCCAGAAAAAAAGTGTGATGAGCATGCCTAAAAAAGTTTTCAATTCAAAATTCAATAGTACGGCAAGATTCATTTAAAAAATAAAACTAGATACTGGCACCATGTATATTGAAAAATATATTCCCAAAAATGCAAAATTTTGAATAAAATCGTGTGGTAAAGTCTAAATCTACTATTAAGAAAAGGCCAAAGTCAGCAAATATTGAAACGGAATATTCTCAAGTGACACAAAACTCGTTTTAGGGATGATTCGGTTGCTCCTCCTTAGTTGATATTTATTTTACAAGCCTTTTACAAAAATCGCCTTTGAAATAGTAATTATGTAGCGATCGCACTGTGTATCTCTTATATATTAGGGTTTGGATGCTCCGTTAATACTGTGAATCGTTTTTGTCTTCCTAGCTTTCCGTTGACTAATTATTATGGCCTACCTTGTTCAGGCGTTTTTATTATTACGACATCTCAACCAAGAAACCACAACTAAATTAATTTTTGATGAAGTATATCCTTGATTTTTGGTGCCATAAATATGACCTACTCTATTGTATAGATACGAAGTTCTTCAAAACATCATAAATGGACACAGATACGGACTTTATCTAAGCGTGTAATTTTCATAGAGAATATTTTCTCTTTGCTATCTTTCACAAGAAATAAATTGCGGTTAATATTATTATTATTAGTTCAGCAAAAACAAGTAGATATTTTTATTGCGTCTATTTATCGAACAACTATACTTAAGAGCTAATATATTAGTAACAATAATAATAATAATAATAATAATAATAATAATAATAATAATAATAA
>MU181975.1:157186-176410 GCA_016904865.1 Pissodes strobi
ATAATAATAATAATAATAATAA
The DNA here is from genome assembly GCA_016904865.1 of Pissodes strobi. Classification (NCBI taxonomy): domain Eukaryota; kingdom Metazoa; phylum Arthropoda; class Insecta; order Coleoptera; family Curculionidae; genus Pissodes; species Pissodes strobi. The sequence continues at coordinate 157,209 of MU181975.1, forward strand.
TAATAATAATAATAATAATAATAATCGCCAGGGCATGTCTGGAACCGGCGCTTTTGACAGCTTGCGGGACGTCGGTGGCAGGGTGCTGAGGAGGCGGGCCCCTGCTGCACAAGAAGCTACAGCTCCACAACCACAACAACGACACAGGTGTCACCTAAGAACCCAGATACCGCCCGCTGAGGGTGCTGCGCAGGAACTTCCGCCAGCGCTCACTCAGGCGGGATTACCCAGATGACGCATGAAATGGACACCGTCCATGAATGAATCAATAATGCGTATCTACTTTAGGGTAACACAGTTAGGACGAGAGACCATCGGCTATCGACAAGGACTGCATACTGAATTCTGCAGAAATTATCCAGAGCTGCAAGTAACAGAGCAGAGAGTGGCAGATCAATATCGTGTTATCATCAGAAACAATCTCATCCCAGCTGCGAGACTTAACACCATCCAACAAGAAGTAGAACGCGAACTGCTAAACCTGCACAATAACAACGAAGATAAGGAGGATCATGATGATGATGAGAATGAGAATCACGATAATAACGAGAATGATGACCAGGACGGAGATGCTGGACATGTGGGCGGGACGCCTGAAGTAGCAGAGCAAGAGCTGAACGGTGGAGCACGTGATCTAAATAGAGATAATGTGGACAATGAAGCATTATTCGAAACACTTCTCTCAACGATGAGAAAGCTAATTGTGAAGTACAATGGCACCGACCCATTAAGTAGACCACCATTACCTAGGGTGAACCCCTCAAAGAAACTAGGAATCGCCCTTACTATTATGAACAACCGAATTCCGCCAAACTATATCACCCAGGCGAACACGTTGGCCCACTTCCATACGTTAATCTACTGCGCTGGAAGGGCCATTGCCCGAATCCTGGGAACCAAAATACGAACAAAGGAAACGGCGCAAACAGTGGACGAGCCACAAACGCCTAATTGGGAAAGAAGATTGAATGCTAGGACTGATAACACTCGAAGAGATATAGGAAGGCTAAAAGAATACATCAATGGAGTAAGGTCCCATAGGCTGGAAGCTTGCGTTCGTTCAATCATGACTCGATATCGAATCCATGCTCGTGATGATCCCGAAAACTATACACACCAGCAATGTCTTGACACTCTAAAGCAAAAAGTATCTGTATTTTCAGGGCGTTTAAAGAGGTACCAATCGAGTAATAAAAGAAAACGAGATAATGTCTTATTCCATCGATCAGAAAGAACATTCTACAGAGCATTAAATACGAGGGCTAGAGAATCGAACAACAAATTCCCCAGTAATGACAATGTTGAACAATTTTGGAGGGAACAGTTGGGAACACCGGCCCAGTGCAACGATGAAGCTGACTGGATTGCGGATGAGCGCCGAACCTCCCAGGAATACGACCACCAAATGCCTGAGGACAGCAGACGTTGTGGGTACAAACGTCATCAGAGATACCCATAACTGGAAGGCACCTGGCCCAGATGGAATACAGAACTACTGGCTCAAGAAACTCCAATGTACCCACGAAATTTACAAATTTAATTAATGACGTAATCGCCCATCCTGAAAACATGCCACGATTTCTATTTCAGGGTGCCACATACATTTTATCAAAGGACCCGGAAAACACGGAGGATCTTCAAAAATTTAAGACTGATGCTAACATTGTTAACTTTTTAAGGCATGCCATGACATCTTGGCAAACGAAAATATATCTTAATGAAGCCGGGATTACCACCGAAAACATACCAATAAAAAGAGGTATATTTCAAGGAGACGCTCTCAGTCCGCTATGCTTCTGTATTGCGATGAACCCTCTATCCCACCAGCTGAATTCTACTTCCTATGGATACAATATTAAAAACAACAACGAGGCAGGAGAGAAAGTCAATCATTTGCTCTATATGGATGATCTAAAACTTATGGGAGCTACCAAAAATCAGCTAGAGCAAATGTTGAAGATTGTAGAACAATTCTCCATGTATATTGGAATGCGGTTTGGACTGGAAAAGTGCCGTACAGTGAACATTGTACGAGGCAAAATAGGTCCAGATCACTTTGAACTTAGGGACGGCCAGAACATCGAGGCAATGAAGGGAGATGCATTTTACCTCGGAATGAAACAAACAATGCGCATATCACATGTCGCTATTGGTTAGTTTCAGGACAAATGTTCCCCGAAACCGAGGGCTTTCTGCTGGCTATTCAAGATCAAGTGATTCCCACCAGAAACTATCTCAAGTACATAGTTGGAGATGCTTCGGTGACGGATGATCGATGTCGATACGGCTGTCAAACCACTGAGACCATACAGCATATTACAGGAGGATGCCAAACGTTCGCAGCAACAGAATATAAACTCAGGCACGATGCAGTTGCGAAGATAAACCATCAGGAACTAGCAGACAAGCTGTTGCTGCTGCAGACGGAAAAGGTAAGTTACTATAAATACACTCCCGAGGCTGTTTTAGAAAGTAACAACTATAAGATCTGCTGGGACCGTACTGTGCGTACTGACCAGAGGGCGACCTACAATAGACCGGACATCATTCTCGTAGATAAGCGGGCCAAGGAAGCCACGCTGATCGACATTGCCATACCCAACAACAACAATTTGCAGGTTAAGCATGCCGAAAAACTCGCCAAATATCGTGATTTACAAGAGAAAATCCGGCAACAATGGGGAATGGAGAGAGTAAGAACGGTGCCAATCATCGCGTGCCATCAACAGGACTCATTCCAAAGAACCTGTTAATTAACATCAAGGAACTCGGATTGAGCGAACATTTGAAAAGCAGTGTACTTCTCGCAACAGCCCGTACCGTTCGAAAATTTGTAGGAAATCAGTATGTGCCACCAAGGACCCGATAACATGCAAATGGTTTCCTCAGAGCTTAATCCTTTTGATATCCGGGATATCTGGGATAAGTGAATGTTCCCCTTACAGCCATAATAATAATAAATCATACTTTATTGGTCAAAATACAATGGATTTGTTGACAAAGTTTATCTAATTCTAATAATATGTAAAGTAGACTAATACGAGTACATTATAGTATGTAAATCTACAGTCAATATCAATAAATGTAAACATATTTTTGTGTTTCATATAGAAATAATGCAACCAAATATAATGTTTTGCCTAGCAATACTACTTACTCTACATCACCAGCTTCTTCATCTGTACCTAAAGTCATCACTAAGGGCTAAGCATTATTGTACTAAATGAAAAACTTTTGTATTCCATGCAAAAATTTAATCCAAAAGGACGTCTAATCAGCGTAACAGAGCGCTTTCGGCCTTAGCCATCATCAGTGTTACTTGTCAGTTGGAACAAAAGAACATATCCACAAGAGGCACAAACTACCTCAAAACGACAACGGTTGTAGTTTGTGCCTCTTGTGGATATGTTCTTTTGTTCCAACTGACAAGTAACACTGATGATGGTTAAGGCCGAAAGCGCTCTGTTACGCTGATTAGACGTCCTTTTGGATTAAATTTTTGCATGGAATACAAAAGTTTTTCATTTCGTACATGCACACAGCCTTCACTCTTCATTTACTAAGCATTATTAGCAAAAAAAAATTAAGACTCTTCAACCTTAAATAAGTATCTAACAGAATATTTCCAGCTTTGCGTAAAAATAATATTTACACGTTTTTTTTAATTTACTTCATCATAGAGCTATTAAATTTGTTTTCTCTCCTAACCATTGTCTTCAATTCATGCCATTATGATATTAAAAAGACAGTAACTGTATAACTAGTTTTGGCAACAAGACACTTTTTAAAGCATCTTTTTAAAACATTTACGTGGTCTTTCATTTGATTCCTCAAAACATATATCATATTTGAATTTCTGCTTTTGTGTGTTCGGCACTTTATTGTTTTGATGACTATGGTAGCTAGCGCTATTCATCACGATTGTACTTTTGCTATACTTGAAAAAAAGCGATTTTTAAACAATTCTTCAAAATATATTCTGATGATAATAAAAAAATGAATACAATTTTAGCATCCGGCCCTGTATCGATAATGTATGGCCTCTTGTGGCAGAGTACAAATAATATCGAGTAGAGTCACTCAGCAAAATCGTTTTGATGTTTTTGCATCAAACGCAAAAGCCGCCGCACACCTGCAGCACGGTATAAATCAGCGAGCAGTCTGTCGGGGGAGATTCAAAAAGTATTCGATGCTGCAAAATTATTTCCTCGGTTATTATTTCAACGCGACCCGACTGTACACAATCTCAGGGCGTTTGCAGTTTTATTGCTGTGGGACCTACATAGGTAGTTCTAAATTGATGTATAGAATGGTCTCCAGATTCGTGACAATCAAAGAGTCGAAGAAAGCATCAATTTGTTTCCTGCAAAATTATTTCGTAAACTTCCTCATGGTAAACGGTTCAAAAAAATAATCAAATACATCGAAATTTTGTTTTGCATTAACATTTCGATTGTAAGTTAACACGTATCGATACATTTGAATGTCACTCGATCAGCACAAATCGGCAATCTTTATCAATCCTGAGATTAGTGGGGGAGATGACTCCTACCCCCCCCCCCCCCCCCCCCCCCCCCCCCAAAACAATACTACAAACAATCAATACCCGAAATGTTTTATTTATATGTTCAAATCAGTCGTTTAATTACAATTTGATTGGTCCCTTTAATGAAAGCATCGTCAGAAATCCGTGGAATTACTGGAAACCCAATAAAAATTATTTGGCATTTAATCACAAAACATGTTTGATAATGTGCGGAAATGAAAAATATCCACTACAGAATGTTTTGGCTTGCTAAAGCTATGAGCCTCGGGCTCTCAAAATTGTTAGTGCTAAATCTGACAGAAAAATTTTAAATTAAAAACAATTCAGTGGTGGCGTATTTACCGGGCAAATATTCTACGTGAATTTTCATTTTAAAGAAATTGTTACATTTTCATTGCGGTCCCGAATAATTTTTTGAAAAGGTTAAATATTGTGGATACTCTCAAAGTTAAAATGGAATAGGATACCGTGGCACAAATAGACTGGAAGCAGGACGTGTAGTTAATTTGGCTCAAGTTTATGAAAAAATATGCCAAAAAGCAAATAAAATACTTAAATCAAAAGGTATAATCATATAAAAATAATATAATTCCTCTTGTAATACCCGTACAAAATCTATTTATTCCTAAATATCTGTGATTTAAGAATTCTTCGTATATCATTGCTTCCAGAGTCGTAGGATTGTAGGTACGCATTTAGTTACCTATAATCTATTCAAGCTGTAAAAAAAATAAAACAGCTCTCCTTCCTTTGAATAAATTCAGTTTATTTTTAATCTCTCTTAACTTTTTTATTAAAGTTATTTAGATCCTAAGAACCACTTGAAATAATTCCATACAGTATTATTCTCACGTATATCACATGTAATGCAAGCAAGGTCAAAAGAACAAATTTGACGATGTTTTATAACGCGTTAGTGTCTGTGTTTATTATAAAAGTTAATACAAGAGAACCTGGTATATATTTTAATATTAGATTTCAAATGCATAGACGTCGTATTATATTTTTTTTTTCTATAGAAAACTGACAAACACTTATTATCTCCTCGGGGCTGCTAAGATGAATAGTTTAAAATTAATGTAATTTCCTCCAATTCTAGATCTATATTTTATTCTTGAATGTTACTAGAAGACACAAAATAAATTTTACAACAGTGAATGTTGTTATACCGTTACGTATCTAACGACGCTCTATATCCAAACCCAACAAGACAACGCACGTATTGTGAAATCAGCTTGCAAGTTTGGAAAAAATGGAAATCAAGCCCTTAGGCCTAAAATTCTAATACTGAAGATAAACGCAAATTAAAAATATTAGTATTAACATTAGCAATACTGACGAGCATTTTTATATTATTTGCTGCCACTGGAAATTTTACTAAAGACGTGCAACCCATATGACATAAGCAAGAATTTCACTTCTTTGGCGAGCTTCCAACATGAGTGGCGAATATAACCCGCATTGGATATTCACCTGGCATCCTTCAACGACGCTGAGAGCATAAAATTACGTACTAACATTATAATCATATCGACGAATAAGAATGTTTTCAAGCCCGTAACAATTCTCGTATATATATTATTTACTAAAAAATGAGCAACAATTTGGATTTTGGAAGAGCTGTAAACGGAGGATAAGTGTCACGTTTCACACCGAGCAGAACATTATGAAATAAGTACAATACCCGCAAAAGCGGAAAGATATTTAGTCGTTTATCCTTCCAAATTTTATTTTAAATTTTAAGTCAATTTTCTCCTCTCCGAATCAGTTCTGATTTTTAGAATAACACGAGAGAAAGTTCAAAATCACCCCACACTGCCCATTTCGAAGTGTTCATTCAAAATTATAGTCATATTGTTTACCTAAGTGTTAAACATTTATCTTTACGTTATTTAAGTTGATTCGAAGATAGTGGAGGGTAGAACATACGTTCGACACCCGATGAACACTATGAATATTTAAGAGTGCCATTTGGACTATGTAATGTCCCCGCAATTTTTCACAGAACGATTATTAAAGTATTGGGAAATTTAAGTTATGAAAAAGCACTAGCATATATGTATGAGGTACTACTACATTCATCAACACTTGAAGAAGGCATTGATAATTTAAGTACAGTTTTGCATTTTTTTTTTAAAAGTGGAATATTTTGGTCACGAGATTAGTAAGGAGGGCGTCTAACTGGATATCAGCGGGGGTTTCCAACACCAAATGATGTTCATCCAATAAGGCTATTTTTGGAACTGGCAAGTTACATTTGAAAGTACATCAAGGATTTTGCCACGATCGCGAAAACTCTAACGTCGCTAACCTTTGGAACAAAGTGAAGCTTTCGAAATCCCTAAAGCCAAATTAGCTTCCAGACCATTGCTGGCTATCTATGATCCTTAGCTGAAGACTGAAGTGCACATTGATGCATCTGAATTTGAGATTGCAGGAATCTTATTACAATTTGAATATGACGCCAGTTTAGAACTAGCGTTGGATTACTCGAGACAAATCACTAAACAGGAGCAAATTATATCACTCTTACGAGTTGGAAATGATGGTGGTGATGGAGTCGTTGAAGCACTTTAGGATTTATTTTATTTGGCTCGAATTCAATGTTATTACTGACTGCAATGCAATAAAAGCAACATTAGGCAAAAGAAATTTAGTGCCACGGATAGGAAGATGGTATTCAAGAATTTCGGTTCAGTGGGGAATATCGATCGGAACATAAAATGTCTACTGCCGATGTTTTAAGCAGAAATCCTGCCGCTTTTGAATCTGCGAAAACGAGCACATTTATTAGAATCAATACAAACGAAGATGATTGGATATCAAATGCACAAATTTCTTATGAAAGATACAGAAGACCACACACCACTATTGCTAGTAATGATGGCAAAAGTCGAAGATTGCTATCAAAATATAGTGGTCCATTTACTAACATTAAGACTATGTTGGGGTTTGGAACCTTCGGCAAGATGCACTAAAACAGAGTTTTATCCACAATATGGAAACAGAATTTTTGCACTCGACGCGCGTTTCGCTTACCATGTTAGCATCATCAGGAGATGATTAAAACTTTTATCCTGATGATACTAACATGGCTAGAGAAACGTGCGTCGGGTGCAAAAATTTTGTTTCGGTATTGCGGGTAAAACTCCGTTTTAGTAACAAGACTTTATATCACGATGGTTATGTAGTCGAGGATGCGTTAAAGGCTCTTCCCGATCGACAAATTAAAAGCTAATAACATGGAAGTGCGTTCGGAATCTGAGTCAGAATACTTAAAAGTGATGGTCAGTCTGAGTTCTCAGAATACCAAAATTGTCAGCCTGAGCACTTAGGAGACCAAATTAGTGATGACCAGTAAGAGGTCGTTGAAGGTCAAATCATGATGGTCAGTAAACGGCAATGTTGTGTACACAGTCGTTCAATCAAGTAGTAGCAGCAAGTGAATACTTTACGTCCTGCGATAGATCGGTATTTTTAGAGTTTTAAGTGCGAACTAATTGTTGAAAAATAGTTCTAACGTTGCCCTAATGGGTGACGAAAGAGAAGATGAAGAAAAGTTACTTAAAAATCTCAGTGAAATAAGAAAAAAAGGTCTTAGAAGTTATTCGGTAGGCTCTGCTAATTTTAGGAATAGAAATCATACGGAATTTCAAGTGCCACAAAAAACTTACGGCGATAAACAGAAGTTGCAAAAACCAATTGATAAGGCAAAGGCAGAAACAACCGAGGAGAATCCGACTGGCGCGTCCCAAGAGAGTTTTAGCGGACCAGACGTTATTTTTACGGAAAACACTGAAAAGGTAAAAATTAATGAAAATTTAATATTTAAACCACGGCATTCTGTTACTAGAACACCTCCAGCAAATAAAACTACCTCTGATATTTTAAATGTACAGGAGTCATCAAAAGTCATGGAAAATATTTTCTCCAATAGAAATAATCCAGAAGTTATTAAAACAAATTCGGTAACTGAAATTTCGCCTAAAAATAATCCCGATGAAAATAGTGTCACACAGGTATCTAGTAAAAGACAAAGATCTGAGACCAGTCCTGACACACAGGAGCATAAAAGAAGACAGTTCGATAGGAATCACGATGAGCCACAAAAGTTTGATATTACAGAAGATATCATTCTTCAGCTATTTGATAATTTAGACAAAATAGATGAAATTGTAAATAAAGAGGAAAGCATATTAAATACAGGAAATTTAAGTCAGGTACATACAAATTTGCATAAATTAATTACAATCATAGTTTTTAAATATGGTAGCTTAGAAAAAGAAAATATTATGCTAAAAAATCAATTAGTTACTCAAGACATTTTGAAACAGGTGGATAACTTGGACTACATAGGTAAAGATATTAATACGGAAAAAATTCCAGACCCAATCAAAAAGCAGTACTCAGAGATTTTACACGAAAATAACAGTAAAGAGGCCAGCCTAAAAGAAAAGCCACACCATTCCGAACAATGGAAAACACCTCCTACAGTAAAACGGCACGAGATGGTCATAAGAATCGACAATATTAGCGATCCAAAAGAGACACTCAAACAAATAAAGAGTGAAATATATACGAAGGATGTAGGAAAAGGTTTCAAAAGTATAAAGCAGACAAAAAATGGGGCAGTTATTATTGAAACCTTTGACAAACAGCAACAAGAGAAATTAAAAAAGATCATAGGAGAAAAAGAAAACATAACTATTAAAGAGTCACAGGGCAATGACCCAATGTTCATGATAAATGGCATAAATAAAGGTTTTTCAGATAGTGAATTTCTTATGGAATTAGAAACATTAAATAATGAAATTGTAGCAGAATTGGGGTATAGCATATCTGATAAAATTAAAGTGATTACCAAAAAACAATGTCGAAATCCGGGGAAGGAAAATTGGGTTCTTCAAGCTCCACCTAGCATAGCAAAGTGGTTTCTGAAAAAAGAAATAGTCTATTTTGACTTGGTAAAAGTATATGTTCAAGAGTACTTGAATTTGGCTATGTGCTTTAAATGTTCCGGTTTCGATCATGTGGCAAAGTACTGCAAAGAGAAATTTTGCTGTTTTAAATGCAGTGGAGATCATGAAGGCCAAGAATGCAGTGAAAAAAATTACCTCTGTCCGAATTGCCAGAAATTTAATTTTAGCGAAAAAAATCATTCTGCCAGAGACAAAAACTGCCCTGTGTACCAAAGAAGATTAGCTAGATTTAAGAATAGTATTAATTATAGTGATTTTTTATCGAGGTAGATGAAACCGAAACAAAGAGTACAAATGTTGTTGAGAAAGGCAGTGAAAAGAATGCACAGCTTACCGAAGTCTCCAGTATTATACACCAAAATGTACAATCCATCGGAAATTGCTTAGATCAACTAAATCATTTGTTAGAAGAACATTCGGAATGCAAATTTTTGTGTCTGTCAGAACACTGGAAAAAGGCAGAACAGTTAGAGTCCTTTGTAATAAACAATTTTATCCTAGCGACATCATTTTGTCGAGATGAAGGATACGGAGGTGTAGCTGTGTATGTAGAAAAAAAAATAAAATTCAGAGTTCGGAGAAAAATTAACCAGTTAGCAGTAAGTGGACAATTTGAGTGTGCCGCCGTGGAGTGTTCCATAAAAAATGAGCAGTTTCTTATAATTACAATTTATAGGCCTCCGAACGGCGATACTGCCATTTTTTTCCAAAAAGTGGAGGAGATGCTGTCACAGCTAGTGGATGAACCAAAAAAAGTGTTTATTGCAGGTGACTTTAATATTGAACTTATAGAAAATAACACTAATAGAACCACTTTTTTGTCTATAATGAGTTCTTTTCAATTATATGTCACAATTAAATATAATACTAGGTTAACTTCAACGTCAAAAAGTTGTATTGACAACATTTTTACTAATATCCAAAATAATCAAATTAAAAGCAGTATTATAAACACCATCATATCAGATCACACAGCTCAAAAGGTTACTTTTAAATGTAAAAAACAAGATGTAGGTTTAGTTTATAAAAGATTTTTCTCAGATGAAAATAAACAACAATTTATTAAGAAGTTAGATAAAGAAAATTGGATGGATGTTTTTAATACTGAGAGATCCGATGTAAACAGTCAATGGGCGACGTTTATGAATATATTCGTACCAATTTTTAACCACAGTTTTCCTAAAAAGTTAATACACCAAAAACAAACAAAAAAGTTTATTTTTAGAAATAATGAACAGGTCAGGGTTTTAAAAGATAGGGTAGATATACTTTTAGTGTTAAAACAGCAGAATGATGTTTACAAAGAAATTTACAAAGTTGCAAAAAAGGAATATGATGAGATGTTGATAAAGTGTAGGTCTGAAAGCTATGAAAGGCGAATTAAAGATTCGGACAATAAAAATAAATGTATGTGGTCTATTTTTAGCGATATATCTAAAAATCCTAAAGTAAGTACATCGACAATAAGTAAAAGTATTGAAGATATGTCCAATAACTACAACAGTTTTTTACTGAATGTAGTACCCGAACTATTAAAAGAAAGTAATCCTATTCATTGGAACTCAAAAATAACACCAAATGAACAGTCTTTAGTTCTAAAACAAGTAACATCAAATGAAGTCATACTGTTGTCAAAAAAAATTAAAAATAAACATAGCGCTGGAGATGACGAAATTCCCACTAGTATTGTTAAACTAATTATTCCGGTAATTGTCGATGTGCTATGCTTTTTAATAAATAACTCTTTAAGAGAAGGCATTTTTCCTGATCACTTAAAACTAGCTTTAATCAAACCGCTTTATAAAAACAAAGGGGATACCAAGGACATGAATAATTATAGGCCTATAAGCTTACTTTCCGGGTTTTCAAAACTATTTGAACTATCAATGGCCGACCAATTAATGACATTTATGAAGGACTGTGTTCTATTCTCAGAAAATCAACATGCATATCTGGCAGGGTGTTCTACTCAAACGGCTATTTTTCAGTTTACGCGAAGAATTTTGGAAATATTAGAGAAGGGAGAAATGGCTCTGGGAATATTTTTAGACTTGTCAAAAGCATTCGATTGTTTAGATAGAACACTGCTCCTCAAAAAATTGCATTTGTATGGCATCAGGAACAATGCTTTAAAATGGTTTACCTCCTATCTCACTAACAGAACACAGAGAGTCTCGGTAAAAAATGAAAATAGTTATTGCAAATCGGATATATTACCTAACACCTTAGGAATCCCGCAGGGTAGTATTTTAGGGCCGATTTTGTTTATTATTTTTGTCAATGATTTAAATTTTGAAGTAAATCCTCAGACCGGTCTATCAACATACGCCGATGACACAAATCTGTTAGTGGGAGCATGTCAAATTCCTGCGCTAATTGAATCTGGCAATCATGTGTTTAATATAACTAAACAGTGGTTCGACATGAATAAGTTAATAGTTAATGTAGATAAAACAAACATATTAATTTTTAGAACGAAACAGAACAAAAATATTATACCTGAAGAAATTCACATTAATGATAAACAGTTAAATGTTCAAAAGACAACAAAATTTTTAGGGATACACGTAAATGAGTTTTTGGATTGGACAGAGCATATAGAGAATCTAAGTGCGAAATTAAATAAAATATGTTATTGTTTTCGCATTGTTTTAAAATATATTAATGAAAAGGCCAGAAGAACTTTGTATTTCGCAAATTTTGAAGCTGCATTGAGATTTGGTATTATTTTTTGGGCATCCAATTCAAAAATTCAAGATGTTTTTATTATACAGAAACGATTAATTAGAATTATGTATAAAATGTCATATTTGCAGACGTGTAGAGGAGTATTTATTAACAAAAATATATTAACGGTAGTGGCTTTGTATATATTTGATTCGGTAATGTTTTTTTATAAGAATAGAGATAGTTTTAACACCAGTATACGGCATGGACACAACACTCGTTCATACAATATCAATTACCCTGTGCATCGATTAACTCTGCTTGAGAAGAGTCCATACTATATGTGCATAAAATTCTTTAATAAGTTGCCTCTTAATATAAAACAGGCAATTAATGAGAGAATGTTTAAAAAGAAGTTGAAACAATTACTTATAGAATTGGAACCGTACAGTGTTGATGACTACTTGAATATGTAATTTCTTGTTGCTGTATATATGTGTTTTTGACGTCATTTCATTTTATGTTTGTATTTATATGTATGTATGTATCTATGAATGTAATTTGAAATAAAGAAATATTAAAATAAAGATGGGTTAAGATTATTTTTTTGGCTGGCCATTTTTGTTACCTATATGTACCTATATTTACTGTAATGTTTTGCTATTGGGTATTTAATTCTATGTTCTAGGTACGAGTTTCTTTGGGCAGAAAATTATCAAAATATATGTTTTTTGGTGCTCCTCAACAACTCAATTTTGCTTATTTCAAGGACTTTTGACAAATTTAGCTCATCAATATTTTTTAGCTTTCATCTTTACGTATTTTGACATTTTTTGACAAATAACTAGGGCAATTTAAATAAAAATAGATAGTATACAGTCTTCTCGGGGTTTTGCTCGTAAACTTACGTCCTTTGGAAAACCGGAAGCATGAACATTAAGCCCATTTTTATAGCTTCCATTACAACCAGGAATACAACACTTTTGAGGCATAATTACACTAAGTATCAGTTACCACAAAACTAACCGAAACCGAGAGAAAAACATACATTAAACCCGAACTAAAACTTATAAACTGTGCTGTAAACACACCGGCCAACCATCACTAAAGCAAAAGTTCTTTAAGTCCAAAATCCACGGTTTTACGTATTTAAAAATACGCCTAACAACATAAATTTCTATACCTAAATATACAGCGAAATATTAGATACAAGTTTCACGCACTTAAAAGCACAGAAATAGTTTCGATTTCAGAAAAATGCAAGGAAGTAACGCTAATTACCGTAGCCACTATGGCCACATTCGCAAACTAATGGTTTGTTTTGTTCCTTCTTTCTGCTACATCCTCTCGCTACAGCGGCTGTTGCCGCTCTATAAGGAAAGTATTATTTTTTAGGAAGAACAAGGTAGTAGTATTAGATAATTAAATAATAAATAAATTACGAAATACCACATTATAAGAAGAGGAAAGAACATCTCATGGTAATAACTTTCTTACAATATTGGAGAAATTGTAATGTAAGAGATACATTCTTTATATACGGACATTTTAATATTCGCTACTATCGTAGTAGTCTGGCAACGTTGCAACCAATTACACCTCGATCGCGATTACCTTTCCACTTGTAAGCCTCCCTCCTACATCTTCGCTTCAAATCACAAAGGCCCACATGCATGACATCACCAACTAAAATTTTGTGAGCACTTTGTCCTTTTGTAGAATTTTTAAGATCCAATACTGAGAGACATGTGGACGGTTCATGGTTCATAAAGCATCGTATTCTCATCCTCACCTCCCTCTATTTGCTTAAAGCAAAGGAAATTTAAAGCTTATTTAAATCTGCACAATACCCCAGTATACTATATGATCAAAAATCAACAAATACAACACAAATTAAAAAGTCATTTGTGCATAATATCAAAAAAGCATTCGATAGGTTTGGTTTCATACGTCCTAAATTTCTTACTCTTTCGGAATAATATCTAACTATTTTTTTTTATAATTCTGCGTTTCTGTAGATTTTTTTCGCAGAAAACGTATATTCTCTAATAAAAAATTAATTAAGGAGATTTGAAAGTCTACGATACTTGCTTATCCGGTTGACCTTGATCGTCTGTAAGGCGTTACTTTTTGCGCCATTTTTAAAAGCTTGTCGCCGTAATTATGCACAGCTATTATTAGAGAGCGTTAGCATAATGTATATTAATAAATAATACGCAGTAAAATAAAAACATTAAATCACCTACAGTGTCCCCAATGCACGGCGGGGCGGGGGACGACGAGCTTAGAATGTCTGCAGACCTACAGCAATACCTAGGAAAATTTGCTTCTATATTTTACATAAAGTATTTTTTGTAATTAAAGAAATAATCTTTATTGTTAATTATGATTATTAATGTAAGGGGACATTTTGATCTACAAAGGGTAGCCTGTCAATTTATCTGGCATATTTTGTTACCGTTACCTGCGATTTCCTTTTGAACGAGAGCTTACCCAGATAGTTGCTTTTTACCTTATAGATAAAAATAATCAAACAGTTAATAAAAATAAATTGCTATCAATTTAGAGCTGAACTTTTCGTTAGTGTTTCACATCAAAAACTTTACACTCAGGAAGTCGATATAATACCGATGATAGTGCATTTTTGGATGATACAATATTTAATTTAAAAACTCGGCGTTGGCACAATCCAATCAATCTATTGTAACCGCACTTAGAGCATAAATATTACATTTAAAGGAAAAAAGAATAAGAATAAATACCGAATTTTTCGATGAGCTTGCGGCTGATGAACTTATAGAAGATTATAGCCGAACGAATAGTTTTCTTAAAACTAGCAATTTACGAGTATAGCTGGAAATAAAATAAGCAGTTTAATCGAGAAATATCCCGCTGACCATAAGTATAAATATTAATTAAAACCCTTATAGATTTTGTAAGGCATATACTGACTTTTTCTTAACTACTGCAAAGGCGGAAAGAACGTTTTCAAAATTAAAAATTTTGAAAACATTACTTAGGCACACATCAATGGCCACAAGTTCACTAGCCCTTATTATTATAGAAAATAAAATAACTAGTAACTGAAATTTAGATGAAATTAATTATTTTCTCTTAAGAAGGGATCTCGTTTAATTTAAGAGTAGTGAAGTTTTACTTTGAAAATTCGGTCGTTAGAGTTAGGGGCTTCATACTGAAGCATTGCGGGTTGGTCCGTCCTCATCTTTACACGCCACTGCCTGGACCTCAGCTTTTTTTGGTATTTTTTTTATCAATAGGGCCTTCCATAGTCCTCTATGTCTAATAAAGAATCCTGTGACTAAATTCAGTCGCATTGTTACGTCAAGAAACCACAAACCTGGGTAATATTTGACAGCGTTTTTGGCCATGCTTTCACCAACTATGTTCCTTATCTATATTAATGTACTGTTCACCGAAACCAATAATCCTGTTTACAGTTTTGCAGATGACAGTATCCTTGCCTCCCAATTTAGATCAGAAAAACCTTTACCAGCAACTGAGACTTATCAACGCAGACTACAAAAATTAATCCAGATCTGGAGAAAGTTCGAACCTGGGGAACAGGAATTTGGTACAGTTCAATGCAGCAAAAATCCAAGCATCCACGTTTACCAAGAAAGCCAATACGGTACCGGCGGCGAGCCCTAACATTATGGCAGGATTGACCATTCCCTCATCCCCGTCAGTCGGACTACTATAGGTGTCTTGGTCAACAGCAATATGTCCTGGCATGATCACGTTGCTAGCATCGCAAAATCAGTCTCGCAGAAGCTTTGTGCGCTATTTCGCAACAAAAACTGTATACACCGTAGCAGCTGCTCCTGTTCCACAAAGCCCAACTAAGACCGTGCCTAGAATATTGTTCACGCATCTGGGGTGCCGCACCTAAGCACACTCTAAAGCTGCTCGATTCTATTCAGAAGAGAGCTGTGCGTCTTGTCGGCGATCCGGAATTAATCCGGGATCTGGAGAGTCTGGAACATCGCAGACATGTAGCTGAGATCTCCTTGTTTCACAGATGTTTTCACGACAGATGTTCCTAAGATTTGGCCAGCCTCGCCTCATCCCGTCTCCAGTAACGTCGGTCAGACAATCACGACAGACTGCAAGAGCGCACCCGTTCGTCGTACAACTGGAAGCATCTAAAACATCGCTTTATAAGGACTCCCCTGTCTGGCGCACTGCATCACTGTGGAACTCAATCCCAGGACATCTTGTTCCTCCTAATTAGCACCTACAGCTATTCAAGAATCGTGTCAATCAAACATCTTCGCACACTCACCGCTCGTCGAGTGCCATAGTATTCTCACTTTAATCTGTGTGCCACAGCGATAAAAAATGACAATAAATATTAATGACAGGCAAAGGAGTTTTGGAATCGGTTTTTAAACCATATACATATAGTTATGCCAGACTATTAACCACTCTGACAGTTTCTGAAAATGTAACCGCCACAAAATCTTTCTTAAATCTCGGTAGATTAATTCAAAGCGAGGACATATTATTATCTCTTAAGTCCTTTAAATTTCAATAAGGATTCTAGTGTTGTAATGCGAAAACTACAGAAAATCAGATATATCCCCTAATTCTCTAAGGTATTACCTGCAGATTTCCACCGGCGGCGTCGATATATCTTGTTTTGTTCATGAATTTATTTGATTGGAAATGGAAATATTTAAATCACAGAGGACATATTTGTTTACCCACTTTAAATCCCATCAGAATCATTTACTTCCAAATAAATATTTTAACGCGAGTAATAAAGCTTGTTTAATACTTGTACTTACAATTTTAATTTAAGATAGCTTTAAAGAAGTTATATCTTTCAAATTTTCTATAAGAAATATATTGAGTTGTCTCAAATTTACGATCTAGTTGACCATATAAATGGTTGACCATGAAATGTGTGTTGATCGGCCCAGTGTCAATAATTAATCACAATAGTATTAAATCGTATTAATTAAGTTCCAAAGCACTCACTCTATCTCTAACGGCTTGATTACTCGTTTGAAGTATTCTGCCGTATTTAGGTGTATTACGAGAATCATCCCGATCAGAAGCCTTAACTACTTTGGAGGTTAGAATCTAGCTCTACTGTGGCGATGAAACAGTCACATAGATGGCTCCTCAGAAGTCAAGAAGAGGCAGTCAGGCAAAGACTAATAACAAAGATATGTGCTAATGTAATGAAACAATTGGGGTTAAGATTTAGTCAACGTTTTGACAAAATTGATAACCAAACTGTCAGAAGACACCGACTCGCTTAAGAGTATGGAAGCCATGATGAAGACTAACTCTTCGGCAATCCAGTCTTTTGAGTCAGGGTTTGATAGATTTTAACAATTTACAATGAGAAATTCACTGCGCGTTGTTGGTGTTCATGAGGAACAGGATGAAAATGTAGCTGATATCAATGTTTAACTAATTAATTAATTAATATCTCAAATTGGCAGGCATCATAAACGACCGCCAGTATGGCTTCCACAAGCACTGCTCAACGGGAGATCCCCTGACTTACATGACTTATCTGTGGACCGAAGCCATAGAGAGGTACGGCGAATCTCGTGCAGTGGCTCTCGACAAATCCAAAGCATTTGATATGGTTGGCATGACGGATTGTTAAGCAAATTGAGTGCATACGGGCTACCACCAGGACTACTTCTATGGCTTTTCAATTTCTTAAGGGATCGAAGAACCCGAGTTAGTATTGATGGACATCCCTCTGAGGAATTTAAAATCAATGCTGGAGTTCCTCTAGGGTGTATATTATCTCGCACACTGTTTCTGCTCTATACCAAGGATCTCTTAGGTAGAACAAACAATTCTATAGACAGCTTTGCAGCCGACAGCACTCTTATATCCTCATTCATATCTTGGACTCCGCTGGCCGCTGCTCGTTCTCAACGCGAGCTTGAAAATCGGATTGCTGTCATCAATGAGGATATGAACGCCATCGTGCAATAGGATGAGTAAAACAATGTCAAGTTTAAAGCAGGGAAGACTCAAGCAGCTGTCTTCTCAAAAAAGCAAACACCGCAGGACCTGATTTATCAATGACAGGACAAACACTGACTCTTGCCTCATCCATATGTTATGCATCAACCTAGAAAACAACATGTCTTGGCCTAATCACATCACCAAAATGGCCAAGGCAGCAACACAAAAGCTAGAGCACTCTATAGAGCAAAAAAGTTGTATACACCTCGTCAGCTCTTACTGCTTTATAAGGCCCAGATAAAACAATCTCTGGAATACTGTTCCTATGTGTGGGTGTGGAGCTCGGCACCCAAACACTTGCTCAAGATACTAGATTCCATACAGAGAAGAGCAGTCCGTCTTGAGGATGACCCAGAGTTGACTAAAGACCTTGATAGCCTTGAACATCGATAGCTTTGAACATCGAAGAAATGTGGCGAACCTATCTCTTTACTATCGACACTACTGCGGAAGGTGTTCGAACGAGCTGGCACTTATGATTCCGCCCAGAGTTGTGTCAAACAGAAACACCCGTCAGACACAAGCTGCTCATCAACATACGATTCAGTTGCGAACACTTAGGACGTCGCTGTTGCGGGACTCTTTTATCTGGAGGTCTGTCTCGATCTGGAATGGACTTCCGAGTAAGGTCTTTCCCGAAAACTACCATCTACAGCGCTTCAAGTCCAACGTCCACCGTCTTCTCCGAACATAAAAAAACTTCAAGTTCCACGTAACATTCGCCATATAAATACATTCAGGGCAAATAAAAATTAAAGTCAAGGGTGGTAGATGCACATTATTATTTTCGGAATGTTATTGCCACTAAAATACTAGCAGTAATAAATAGCAAAAAATGTTTGAGTTCGTATTAGTTTATCATTACAGATGTTTTAATTCCAGAAATATTCAGCTGCTTCCTTGGAAAGGGATGATACAATTATTTACTGCCTCTCTTTCTGAATCAGTTACTCTGTTGGAGCGGAATATAATTATATATCTTTAAATGATCC
>MU181975.1:186782-309277 GCA_016904865.1 Pissodes strobi
TAGACAAATCTATTCCTGTTCTCGAGATTCGAATCGATGTTGATGTTGGATTTAGATGATCAAGAAGTTTTGTTAGACATTTAATAATAGTTAACCTTATGTACAGTACCTATTTAGTTTTATGTGTGAAAGGATGAATGCTTGAAAGTAGTTAGAAATCATTGTATATATTAATCATATTTAATGCAAATTAATTCTTGCATTATTAAAGGACGTGATACGTAAAATACATGTTTCAATTCTCACCCTATGAATAAAACCCCCACTACCCAATTTTGATACAGTCCACTAATTAAAGTGGTTAATTATAAAGTTAATTACCTTACCACCCCCCTTTGTGGTCATAAATGATTTAAGAATTAATTGTTTATACCTACCAGCACAGTTTATTAGTTTTTGTTCGTGTTTAATTGTATACGTAAACCGTGTTTAATACTATACGGCTTTTAACTCCGGTCTTTATATACTTATCATCATTTACAAGGACTCTCATTCCCAAAATTTTAATCGATTTACTATAATGGAATTATCTCATTGAAGACTGTAATATTTCAGTTGATTTTGCGACAGTATGAGAGTCAAACTCTCATCTTAGTTTCTGCGTGGACGATGCTTTTAATTCCTCATCTGCTTAAACTAGGTACATTCTCAGTTACTTCTCGGTCAGAAAAATTAAAAAAGTTATCAGCAATAAGCTTATTCATAATATGCTGGCCAAAAATATACGTATAGCATGAAATTATGGATTCCACATTTCAACATAAATCAGCCGGCCTGTTTGACTACCTGGAATATTTTGTATATAGCAGAACGCTAAGTTTGTAATCTCAAACATCTATCTTTTCGACAAAGTTGAATGGCCTCTTGAATATTCTACTAGGAAACATCATAATATGCGTAAAACTAAACCATTGTGATATTCGGAAAATATTCTTTAGGTTGCACATGACGTAAGTTTGCATGCGTGTTTCCATTACATTTTTAAATATAAACTATTGACCAATTTAGTTTAGCATTTACGAAAAGCTAAATTAGTTCTTAAGGCAGCATCCAAGGGCGAGTGAAGAAGGTCCTCTTCTTAGCTGAAAATTGTTGGCTCTGCAGAAATTTCATTATAAAGAAATCAATATCATGGCACATTGATATAACTAGAAAATTCAGGGTCCTGATAGATAAACGCGAACGGGTTAGGGGTGATTGGCAATTCAATTCTTGTTCCAGATTTCTTTCAGCAATTTGAAATATACTAATATATGTTTTAGCGTCAGCTTCATCCATTTCTTGTAATTTATGTATTTTTGAAGATATGGAACCAATTACGAATCTAACGACTTACAAAATAAACTGTTTGAAAGTTTGGATTATTCAAAGCAACAAACTAGACCAGGCAAATAAATAACAGCAGCAAATTGCTTACATGATATGCACTCACTATAAGTTTACAATGCAGTAATAAAAATATGTAGTATTCCAGTTGCGCCTTATATTTTCTACGAGGGGGAGTGATATGATTTAAAAACCCCATCTAAAGTAAAAATTAAATTTTAATCCACTACTTTGTGCCAAAAAATAACAGCAAACATGCTTCAACAACTGCTACAGAAAACATTTACAATAAAAAATTAATGGTTAATTAAAATTGATAGCAAATTTAAATGAGATAATAACTTGGGATATTAGATTTAAGCGGCTCTCATTTTTTCGGATTCCAACAAAAAAAGCAAATCTTCAGGTATTTTAAATTACGAAAAATTTCTTGCAAAACAGAAAAAGTGAAAATATATAATTTAGACCATTACCCATAGAGTTGGGAAGATCACATTTTGAAACTGCTATGCTGCTATGAGGAAATAAAACTGAAAAACAGAGAAATTCTTGGGACAAAGTTATTACTGAGGTAGAGGACACCATCAAAATTTTAAAAATCACAACAATCATGCAAGACAGGTAATGGAAGAAGCTCCTTAAACAAAAACTTATGAATTCTGACATGACATTTGATCTCTCTCTTCTTTTTGGCGAATTCGATAATTTGCAAAAATAGCCATAGACCTAAGTTAAGTGTAGGCGAAATAATTAATCTGAAAAAAAAATAATATGCTGGGGCAGGACATTTGTTATTTCTTTTTTGGCAGGTCATTTGTTAGTTCTTATCTCTTCTGAAGATTTTTAATCAATTATTTTTTGAGCTGTGTAATGAATTGAATTCAAGACTAGACAGAAGTGCATAATTCTATGGACTTGCCAATGGCAGTTCTTATGAAGCCAGACATCTCTATGAATAGGGATACCCAAATCGAATACTGTCGGATCCACGGACAATCGACTATGTGAAAATGGAACATGCAATAAATTCACTCATTCCACAGGAGCAAATAGAATAGGTTAGGATTCTTGCAGTCGAGGAAGCCGTCCTGAATGCAGTAGAAAGTGACACTGCGACTAGTAAGAGAAAAATTGCAACAAAACACTTAAGATTCAATTTGTGCGTATGGAAAATGTTGGTAGACAACTTAATGTATCCTTACTACATCCAAAGGATGCAAGCTCTTCTTCCATGTAAAATTTTTGCCAGTGGTTCCTTCAAATGTTAGCCAAAAATCCGTGATTGGAAAGATGAAAGTTCTAGGAGCGATTTTTCAGTAAATGTGTGGGCCGGCATTATTGGCGATTATTTGATAGGACCATTTTTTCTCTCAGGAAAGCTAAACGGACAATAGTATCCTGGTGCTGCTAGAATAAGAACGAATTATTTTGAGAAAACAAATTAATGCTGTTCATGCAGGATGGTGTGCCAGTTCATTTCAGCATAGAGGTGAGAGAGTGCCTAAATTTTAACAACCATTGGATAGGTAGAGGAGGACTTCAGCTATGGCCCCTAGATCCCCAGACACGAATAGCCTGAATTTCTTTTTCTAGGGATATCTGAAAACATTAGTGTATTAAACTGCAATCCAGGCAGAAGGGAATTTGGGAAACAGAGTAATAGCTTCATGAGACATTATTCACAATATTCCTGAAATATTTAAATACTTGATTCTTGCATTGTAGCGAGAGGCGGATAATTTCAACAGTTTTAATAATTTTGCTGTTTTTAATTTAATATTAAGAAATTTTTCCGATTGTTGATTGCCCTGACAGTTGGTTAAAAATAAAAATAAAAACAGTTGCTTAGATAATACATATAAAAATAATTTTTCACTATTTACCTAGCCTACTCTTCGATGGATTTTTTGCAAAAAAAAATCGAAAACGGTGGCAGATACGAGATTAATGGACCTAATTATACATTATTCTCCAAAAATTCACATTGTATGTAATATTTAAATACTTATTAAAAACACCTTGTATAAAAACCTTAGAAAATTATGACTTCGACACGAATATTTACTAACAAGTACGACCTTCGGCAATTAAAACTCACTGACAGGATTTATGGTATTTTACATTTTCTTCTCTGCCCACGAGGAATGTAACAACTATTCAAAAGGTATTATATAATAAAACTAGAAGTCTGCGATTATTCACTGTTTCTAGGAATACACATGTATTGTAAATTTCCATATCATTATGCAGGTATGGAGTTTAAAATTTTATATTATTGGACCGCGAACCTTTGAATTATTTTTTTAGATAAGAAAAATTACATTTGAAGATATATCGTAAAAATGTTCGAAAAGGTTAAGCTTTTGTGTTCAGACTTTTAAGACCAGTTCAAAACTGCTATAATAATTTTAATCTTAAAAAAAAATTGAAATGCGATGCTGCTACTTGTGATTAATTATTTCGCTACTAAATAAATAATTAAAAATTCCTCATCTGAGTGCCGAATCCTATACTGGAATGTTTAAATGCTTCTCGGTGCGGCGCCCGGGGACCCGTATCATCATTTTGCGTTTCAGTGGCTAATCAGACACATGTTTCATATGGTTGAAAATAAAAAAGAATATGGGAACATTACGGAAAATCAATTGAGTTTGGATAAAAGGGAAATATTTATAAATATCATTATAATATTATGAGTGTTAGACAAAAAGAAATTAAGCCAAAACTAGGCTTGCATCTGAATGGTGTGTCATCTATGGCGGACAGCTGGTGAATTGTGTTGTACTTTACTGTTCCTAATATACATAAATGACGTAACAAAAATTAACATCGAGGCATATTTCACTTTGTTTGCCGATGACACGACCGTTCTGTGGTATAACTGAATGGCTCGCCAGTGATGTCACGTCTTTTCTTCTGAAGATAAAGCAGTGATGCCACTACAATCAACTTTACATTTATGTCAAAGACTCATATCGTTGGTTTTAATTGCAGTATAGAGCCTTGTGTTCGGCGACAATTCATTGGACATTGTGGAGGATTCTAAATTTCTTGGTTTAATAATTATTCCCGATAAATTAAAATGTCATTATCATGTAGCTGCTACGCTGTGGGGCAACTTATCGGGAATTGGAAAGAGTTATTGCTAAGAATGTTTACCTTGCGGTGGTCATTTTGGGGCGCATGTTCGGATTATCTCTTCCAATCAGTTTTTGTTCTGCAAAAAAGAGCCGTCAGAAATCTCAATAATATTCACACCAGGACACATTGTCCTCCTCTCTTTATAGAAAATATGATACTTACTTTGCCTCCGTTGTTCATTTTGAAAACAGCTTGTCTAGTTCGCAGAAGAGCTTATATTGCTAGATAAGTACATAATATCCGGTTTCCCATGCCCCATGTTCTATCAGGGATTCATTCACTTACAACTGTGTAAAAATATATAACCACATTAGTCTGGAACTTAAAGATGTTCTGAGTGTTGTGTGTTTTCGAAATATGCTCAAATCATACTTACTCAAAAAAGCATTTTATTCAATTGACGAATTTTTTTGCAACAAATAATATGCAAAATTAAGTTTGAGCTTTCAGAATAATTATTACTTTATTATCAATTAATTCGCGTTTGTGGTTTATTGTATCAATCGATTTTTTTTTTGCGTTTATAGGTATACATTCATATGGTGTATTTTCAAAGTATAATTATATGTAGACTTCTCTAAATGTTTGGCATAAAGATTTCTGATTGTTATGCTTTGTCAATAAGAATTCTATACATGTATTGACTCTTGGGCAATGAAGTATTTTCGTCATCATTCATATATTATCTCTTTTATGTCCTTAAAATCTGTTTAATATACATTTCCTAATACAGAATAGATATCATGTCTTAATGTTTAATGTAATTATTATTATTGGGCATTTTCAATAGGTAACTGATGTATTTTCATGCATAGTGAGATGCTGGTCATTTGATAAGAATCAGTGCCATAAAACTCACTGATATACACATATACACATAAACACCAACCAAAAACTATTTATAAAAAGGGACAAAACACGAATTATTTACATTCTTAACTAGTGAGAAAAGCTGATTAGCTACAATTTTACAATATTAATTCCGCTATATTTTGCATTCAGAAGTTGACTATCTCATCTCGAATTTTAATAAACTCCTGCAATTTTGTTTCTTTCATATTATACGACTGCTTCTACCTGTAGTTTGCGAACTTTCAATTGTCACTCCCTGATTTACTTGATACCGGCTTTTCAGAAAATACTTCAGCATGTTTACGGCTAAGATGCTTTTGTCAGTGGAGTGGTTGCAGCCGATTTCCTGTTCTGCTGCGAGATATTAATTTCTTGTTCGACAAACAAGTGACTTTACTTTCGTCCCGTTTTATACTGCAAAATAATTCCAAACATAGCAGATTTTTTCTTCTATTCGTTTCACGGCGTCACATAATTCATTTACGTTTACTAACTCTTAAATATTTAAATCAGAAAAAAAAACAATTAATTAGACACAGGGGAGATTCACTTGTGCATCTTACAAGAAGTGAGGATTTGGTGACGTGCAGTCGTGTGTACTAATTCGTTGGACAAAAAGTTTTATTATGTGTAACCGCTTGTCGCAGGAACAAATATCTCCCTTAGGCAATCATGCAGCAGCAAGAAAAATTAAACTGACTGACAATCACAACCTCTTCTTCTTTTGATGCGTATCCACTAATGGATGTTTACGATCACATTTTCCACTGCTGCTCTGTTCCTTGCGATGTATATCAACGACTGTACATCGTGTAGCCCTGTCCACTGTCTGACGTTTCGCAGCCAGGACATTTTCTTTCTTTTTCCGATTCCTCTTTTGCCCTCAATCTTGCCTTCGATCATCAGCTGCAAGAATTGATATTTCTCGTTTCGCATGATATGTCCCAGATATGCTGTTTTTCTCTTCTTAATTATTTCAAACAGTTCGCGTTCTCTGTCGACACGTTTCAGAACTTCTTCATTTGTCAGTCTCGCCGTCCAAGATATCTTAAGGATTCTGCGATACAGCCACATCTCGAAAGCCTCCAACTTATTGATTGCACTCGCTTTCAGTGTCTAACCTTCCATACTGCAAAGAAGCACTGTCCAAGCGTAGCACTTTACGAACCTCAGTCTTAAGTTAAGGTCAAAATCGGAACAGGTAACACTTCCGAATTTAAATAATGCCTGTCAGGCTTGTGCAACGCAACATTTTACTTCCCTGTCCGATGTCCAGTCTTCGAGAAGCCAGGTACCCAGGTACTTGGAATTTATCCACTTTTTCTATGGACATTGCGTTAAATGTTATGCTGGAGTTTCTGGAAATAATAATACATTTTGTCTTTTTGGTATTGATATTTAAACCCATTGATTTACTCTGTTCTCCTACCAAATTGACCAGTTGCTGTAGATCGTGTATATTATTGGCGATTAACAACGCATCATCAGCGTAACGGACATTGTTGACACACACTCTATTAACTTTGACTCCAATTTCCACGTCTTCCAAAGCCTCTTGAAAAATTGCTTCTGAATATAAGTTGAACAAGAGCGGAGACAACACACATCCCCTGTCTTACTCCTCTTCTAACTTGTTTAGTGTTGGACATATTATTGCCTAATTTTACTTGTGCAGATTGGTGCCAATACAGGTTTTCAACACATCGGATGTCTTTCTGATCTATATCAAGCTTTTTGAGGAGCTGCCTTAATTTATGGTGTTGTATTCGTAATCTAAAAAACACAGGCACATGTCCTTTCTCTGATCGTAGCAATTCTGGACAAACACTTGCGTTGCGAATATCGCTTATCTTGTACCTAATCCCTGTCTAAATCCAAATTATGAGCCACTTTCACACTTTTGTATATCCTTTGGTGTATGATTTTAAGGAATATTTTCAAGGTATGACTCATCAGACTAATGAGTCTATAATTTTCTCATTTTCTTGCGTTGTTCTTCTTAGGCAAGAAAATAAGAGTAGAGCATAACCATTGTTTGGGCTAGTGTCTCATATATAATATTAAATACTTTATGTAGTACTGTGATGCCTCTTTCATCCAGAAGTTTAAGTATTTCTGAAGGAATTTCGACTGGGCCAACGGCTTTTTTGTTTTTTGAATTACGCCTAGCTTTTTCTATCTCGTCTTTAGTGATCAATGGCCCAGTTAGAAAGTTATTAATTATCAATTGGAGGTCTGTCATCGTCAAACAGTTCTTCAATGTATTTTTCCCAAACATAGTTTTTCTTTTTGCTGACAAGAACTATCTGGTTGTTCTTATTGCCTGTTAGAGTTGGGCTCATTTTTTATATATGCGAGCAGTCTCCTTCAGCTTTTTGTGTAGATTAAGATCGTCGTGTTGATTGGTTGGTACTATAGATTCTTCCATAAAATAAAAATATTTTAAACAAAAATATAAAATATGTGTGCAATATTACTAATAATGAATACCGTAAAGAAGTTGCTAAGTGGTATCTATATGACTATTTTTGCGATCACTTTTTTGAAGAATAGTGAATAAAACTCTAATTAACACCAATTAATTTTATTTAGTAATGAATGAAATTTGGTTTTTTTCTCGAACTGTATATTTCAATATTAATAAATTATTCTTTTATATCTAGTCATTTTCATTTTTGTAAGGGCTGCTTCACAGCGGACTTATTTCAATGTTACTTGACTTTAAACAGGTATCCCCTAAAATTTTACGCCTATGGTGCGCCGCCGGGAGGAACATGACGCCGGCGCGTCGTTGTAGCTGTAACATGAATGAAAAGTTTGAGGCGCTTCGCCTGTCATCTGCATTATTTTCATTCATTACTTTATCCCATCTTCACGTTAATATTTCTAATGTTGGCATGTAAACATTTGGTGATTTATGAATGGCCTGCTCTATCTATGTTTTTATATGTCTTTGCTCTGAACCATATTGATAAACTAACGGCTCAGTCTTGTTGTATCATTGATCGATTGATTCACATTCGAACGATATAACCATAGCCATAGCCTGTGATGCTCAGATCACTCCGAGTTGTCTATCTTCCAAATTAAAAGCTTCATTTTTAAGACAGAATGTGACGTGCAAAAACACAGAAAACTAGATAATTGGAAATGTTTAGTTCCGAAGCGACTAGAAACATATATCATATCTTACCATCGCCAAGGCTGATCGCTTTCGTTACGAAGAAATAATAGTATTTTTTTTATTTCTGATCTAGAAATGAGAAAATTCGAGACAAATCGAGATATACAGAAAATCCCACTTCAAGAAGAGAGGAGACGTACTTTCCATTTCGTATTGTCTTACGACAATACTACGTGAGGTGGATTTTTATATTCCGTTATATCAAGATCTTTATATAAATATTACTTATTAAATGATAGTTGGGGTAAGGTCTCGTTATTTGAAACTTCGTCATTTAAAATAGTTATTTTTGTTACAAGTACCTAAAATAAAGTTTTTCAGGACGAATCATTGCTGTTTCCGGACGAGGCGTTAGCCGAGTCCGGAATAGCAGATGAGTCCTGAAAAACTTCATTTGGGTACGTGTGACAAACACTATTTTTTGTCATACGCTCCCAAAATTTTGTTATACGACAATTTTGTCATGTCATTCGAAATTTGACATCTAGACATATTCAGAAATTTTGAAATAATCCGTAAAAGTTGCCATGACGACTTTTAGGGACTAGGCCTAAAAAGAAGCATTTTACGGACTCGAATGAGTCCGTAAAAAAGCTATTTTTGGGAGCGTATGACAAAAAAAACTTTATGTGGCATTTTATCAATCGAGTTTAAAACGATCTTTATAGTATCCAGGAGAAAAGGTAGGTAAGTAATGAACTCAGAAATTCATACCAAGTTAAAACAAGACACAAGAGGATTAGGCTCTTGTAGTATCGAAAGAAGCCACAAAATTTTGAAATGCACGAATTTTAATGTACCTTTGCGAAGTGTTAGGAGTCCTGACCTATAATATAATAATGCCAAAATATGTTAAACATCATAAACTAATGTAATAGCCAGTACGTTTATCGGTGATTGACGCCATTCTACGTCAATAAATTGTAATGTAGATAAATTACATAGTTATTTTAATATAGTACCTACTGTTAACTATGTGATTGATGTTCTGAAGGTTTATAATCATTTAAGTTCATAATGAATTCATACCTTCCATATTTTCAGAAATTAATCACGCGCATTGACAATAATTCTAATAAATAACCATAATACTAAGCTTAAATCATTGCACTTACACGGTAGATCACTTTTAGACCTGGTCCTCACATGTATTTGCAACCGGCCATTAATTCAGCGACTCTAAATCAATCCAGATAAAACGGTGTTACTTAATTATGACATATTACCTTTTGGTCAAGTCAATGTGCATTTGCATCAATAGTTACTAGGCAGAATAGTTGTTTCCTAGTTTCCGGAGTTCTGGAAATACTTCTTATTCGCCAGTAACTCTTTAGTTTAAAAATGCATAATGACATGCAGTGGCGAGATTAATAAAGCTCCGTTTATTTACGATTGTTCCCAAATGACAACGAAAAAATATATATATTTCTTATATTTAATTTTTAAAACCCTGTACAACAGATTTGACTTTGGTAAGATTCTTTTAATTTTTAGTTTTTATATGGTGTTTTCATAAAAAAAAAACATGACATTGGAGGATACCATGTTGGCATATTTTAACAGCGGGCTTTTTAAATACAAAGGTTCTTCGTTATGGATAAAACGTTCTATGTTGAGGTAGATTAAACATTTGCGGGAATGCATATTACACAAGCAAGTTTCCGAGTATTATTTCCTTAGTCCTCTCCAAAGGACAAAAGGAAAAGTTTGTTATAAAAGCGAATGAAAAATATTTAATAAGGTAGAACTGTAATTCTTAATTTAAAAAATATGTTTGTAAATTATTATTTTTTTGGGTTGTTCTCATTCTTGGCCTAGCTGGAGCATGCAGATGATAAATTTATTAATAATATCTGTCGAAGATTCCTAGTCACACATTTGGATTCAACTAAAAGATACGAAAATAAAAACCGATATAATTGCTGCGGTCGTACCAGAAAACCTAAAAGACAGGAATTTACTTGAAAAGTGGAAAAATACATCTCACTAGGGCTTACCGGGTCACTCCACAATAGTTCGTTCATTAGCTACACAAAAGGAAAATGTACCAGACAAACAATAGAAATACACAAAATAGAAATGTGCCAAGTATTTAGAACTACACTCTTCTTCTTCTTATACAACTACTGTATTGGTCAATAGCGGAGCGAATATGGAAGGAATTAGGTTGGCAATCATCAACAGGAGCGAAGAAAGTCAAAATTCCAAGATTGCTGTTGACAAAAAAAATTAGGAGAAGGTTCCAGTGGCGAGCCTTTTACATCAATTGACTGTAAAAAAGGTAAAGAATTTTTGAGCTTGACCATTTCTGGTTGCCCATATTTTGTAATTAATATTAATAATATTATCATTATCATTTTGAGTAAGAATCAAGTTCACATGTATGTGTACTTTTCAGTAAATTGAACAGAAAATATATTTCCTACGCCCCCTATGAAAATGAGAAGAAAGCACGGTTAACTTAGCTAACATGGCAGGTGTGGTGAAATGTTTTTCAATACGCGTTTAAAAGTAATTTCAATAGAACTATTTAAACAGTTGGCAGTGGATGTCAATTTAAAGGAATATTTGGTTTGGTATTTTGACTGGACAGATGTGGAAGACGCGACGAGAACAGGGTGTCCAATTTTCGATACTTTTGCAAGGTATCTCCTTTATTAGTAGAGCAAGAGGGATGCGCTTTTCGCAATACTTTGCCACTTTCTTGAGAAACGAAAGATGCCGCTTACATAAATTTCATAGTTGTTTTAGTCTTTAAGATACAGGGTGAAATTGAAAATTTACGATTTTCTGGCACCCCTCGTATCTGGGTTATTAAATAACTTTTCGAAAAGGTAAAACCGAAAGCTTACATAATTTTTTACGCAGAATTCAGTGGCGTGCTCTCTTTTTTTCTAGAAGACTCTATTTCTCCGAAATGAAACACAATTTGGTTTTTTTAAATAGAACACCCTGTATATTTTCTGCTAGTTCGGTGGCGCTTGTTATAGGCGTTCCAAAAATATATAATAGTTGGTATGTTTTCATAGTAATAAAGGTATAATCTAAAATTTTAAAGAAAAACAATCTTCACAAAAATTTCAACAATGAAAGGTGTCATTTAGGCCACTTGTCAAAGTTTAATTGTTTGTAAAGTGTTTTGAAAAAGTGTACCTGTTATTGTGAATTATTTTACGTTTAAAATGATGGCTGAAATCAGATATCAAAATTATGAAAAATTTTGTTTTATTCGTTGCAATTATATTTTAATAGGTATGTTTTATATTCGTCATTCATTTTTATATATAAGTAAATATTTTGTTTTATTCTACGTAGGTTTCCGGAAAGAAGCCTTATACGGATATCTTTTTCAGAATAAAGACAAGTCTAGTAAATTATGGATCCTTTAGGCAGCCTCGGCCAAAATCCAATAAGGAGAACCGTGAAACCGACGAGGTTAATGTTTTAGCTTGTGTCGAAGCAGAGTCTTCGAGTTCATGTAAAGGCATTGAGAAAGAACTCGGTGTGACAAAGGCTCGGGTACAGACAATATTAAGAAAATATAAATTTCGTCCTTATTAAATAAAAATCGTACACCATTTGCATCCTGGAGATCCAGAACTACGTTTAATTTTTTACATTTGGTATATGGAACAAATCCAAACCAATATGTCAGATCAGTAATATGGTCTGATGAAGCTTATTTTTCGAGTGCCGGCATATTTAATCGGCATAACACAAGACATTATCGCAAGAAAATCGGCAAGTCATATTTGAACGGGAACAACAAAGACGTTTTGGGTTTAGTGTTGCTTGTTTTACTTTGGAAAAACACATACCGTATCGCATTTATGAAGAAGATCTCTCCGCAAACCGTTATCTGGAAATTCTAAAAGATGTTGTGCCTGAGTTGCTAGATAAATAATATATATTTTCAACAGGACGGAGCACTCATAATACTGAGATAGTACGCCCTTTTCTTGAAAATAATTGTCCCAATAGATGGACAGCCACTAATGGATCTCCGGATCTCTCTTTATAAGATTTTTTTATGGGGTTTTATGCAAAATAAAGTTTACAAGACCCGAAATCGTTCCATGGAAGAACTTCAAGAGGATACGCATTTGGGTTTTCAGTCTTTGCAAGGCCATTCATTAATAATTTTAAACGCTCTACGAAGAGCTAAAAAAATGTGCTAATATCCTATTAGAGAAAACGGCAACAATTTTGAACAGTAGGTATTTATGATTAGTAAATAAAATGGAAAAAATTCTATCTTATAATTAGTGTAGTTTGGTTATTAAATTTAATCGATAATATGAAAATTTATATGTTTATTAAATAATATTCTTTTTAACACGGTAACATTTTTCGTCTCGATTAATAAATGAGTAAACAAAAAATTATTTTTTGTTTCAAAATAAAGAGGAACTATTCTGAAATTAATTTGATTTGTTGTCAAAAGATTCTATTGTTGTTAGTCCATTATAATGACGACCTACTTGCAAAAAGATTTTTTTTTCTTTAAATTTTAAAATTATAGCTTAATTACTATAAAGACATACCAACTATTATATATTTTTGATAAGACTATAACAAGCGTCACCAAAATAACAGAAAATATAGAGGGTGTTCGATTAAAAAAACCAAATTGTGTTTCATTTCTGATAAATGGAGCCCTGTAGAAAAAAAGCGAGTACGCCCCTGAATTCTACGTAAAAAACTATGTATGCTTCCCTTTTTACCTTTTTCGAAAAGTTATAAGACAACCAAGATATGAGGTTTGCCCGAATATTGGAAAATCTTTCGTTTATTAAAAAAGTAGCGCAGTATTGCGAAAATTTATTTATTAAAAAAGTAGCAAGTATCGAAAATTGGACACCCTGTATTTTTCATTGTATTGAAAATGGGATTTTCACACGCGTGCGATATTAATAATCGTTATTTAAAGAATATAAAGAGTGCTTTTTGTGTCATTTTCGTAGGTGATCTTAGGGAAAATAGTATATATTACTCGTCTGGAAGTACGTGTTCAACCGCGGAGAATTTGCACACTCGGATAAGGCCTCGTGCTAAGTAACCTCCTCGTTTGAAAACTGGCACTTTCAACGCCCATTATGTAATATAATATTAGTTATAGTAAAATATAACTATGCCCACTAAAATGTATAATAAACTGTTCACTACTAAACAATACAACAACAACATAAAGGCATTTATAATAATGAAAAGCATTTGATTTTTTTTAAATGAATATTGGCATCTCAGGTAGGCGTAATAAGCAAAGCATATTAGGAAAAATAGGGAAAAGTTTTGCCATAGTCGTAATTTTTTCACCCTTGATGGTTTTTTGGATCGGTGAAGGCGAATCTGAATTTTGCTGACAGAAATTTTGCCCGAATCCTCCTTTTTTGCAACAAACGTTAAAATGTTGGCACCCTTTTCAGTTTTTCGCCTATATCTGGAACACTATCCATTTTATCGAAAAGACCATTAAATAATAAATTAAAGTAGACAAAGTTGCCTATACTCCTTTGTTATTATATTTGTTTCAATAACCCCTCGTTCCACACCTAGAACGCGTCCAAAAATGGCATAATCCTAAAAAGTGGCTAAACGCGATTTATGGCACAATACGTCCGATTTTCGTGGAGACAATCCCAACATGGGATGGCTTTCACAGTGGCTGAAATACAACTAGAAACATATAAAATTGATGAGAAATACCTCATTGTACCTATACGCATTGTGTTTTGAAACAAGCGTCTAAAACGAGGAGAGTGGAACATGAAAAAAATCAAAGACAAATGAAAGAAATTTACTTATAATTGTAATAAAAATTTATACATGAAAAGTACGTAGCCTAAGAATAGGATAATTTATAAAAAAGAGATAAAAAGACATATGCGTGCTGGAAATAAAAAAGTTGAAGCAGTAGTAAGTACAGTTCATATGCGGTGGCTCCATATTGCTGTACAGCTTCAGGTTGGCCTCAGTTTGCTGAAAAATGAAGATAGCATTCAATAGATTCATTAAGTGATAGTGCTGAAAAGGAATAATCAGATCATTTAGGTACTTATTCAGATTTGAAAAAGGCGAATTTACATACCTTCAGGGTTAGGGAAACGTCACATTCTTTCCCAATTGTTACCATGGCTCGTTTATCATCTTCTACCTATGAGGACTAGACTTAAAGTCATCAGTAAGAAAACAAATAGTTAGTTACTAAAGTTATTGGCACATATTAAGGAATCGTACATGTTCAGTATTCAAATTGCATATCTTCAGCGCTTTGAGCATTCTTGTCCTCATCCGTTGTTGCAAAGGCTTCTTCAAGAATTGGAAATTTAAACCCAACTTCTTCCTCTTGGTCCGAATCTTCACTTGTATCGACATTCACAAACACGTTCCGACATGAACCCTCGCGCCAGGGACGCTGTTCGACGAAAATTGCAGGCTGAGCCAGAAAAAAAGAAAAACCAGTTCATCAGCATTCATTTACATTGAATTTTTGAAAATATTAACCCTTTATGACGAAAATACACCAATTGGACTTGAGAAGAAATGTTTCCATATTTTATCATACGAATTATCTTTTCGAGAAGTTGAAGCATGTAACTGTTTAATCGAATTTTGAAAATAGGATTAAATACAACCCTATATTTTCGAAAACATGTCACGGTGGGAATCGCAGTATAACGGACAGCAAATGGCATATAAGGAACACTGCGAATGAAGACATCTGTTCTGCCAGGTAAACCAAATCTTTCTAACGTTTGCCCAACACTTTATAATAAAAAATACTGTTTTTCTTACAGATTGTAGAGAAAATTGATTTCAAAAAGGGGAGGCAATATAAAAACAAATTTCTCACTAGTATTCTGGATTGGCAAATAGAATGGCATGGCGTATGGTACAAAAACTGTCCGGTTGGTAGGAACGAACTCTCAATGTTTCTTCAATTTCAACATCGGCCTCAAGTAGCGTTGTCCCCGGTCAAAGTTCATCGGGTGCTGTAAATAATATTAATAATTGTGATTTTCATTGTCACAACTTGAATATCTAGTTTTAATAAAATGAAATAATTTTTTATTTAATATTTATTTGTTGTTTAAATTAAAAACAAAAATAATTGTATGTGTACTATTTTTGGAAATAAAATTTCAATCGTATTTTTTTAAGAGTTGTATGGAATTTGTGTGCTTTTTTAAGATTGAACTTTAAGATAT
This sequence comes from Pissodes strobi, assembly GCA_016904865.1. Classification (NCBI taxonomy): domain Eukaryota; kingdom Metazoa; phylum Arthropoda; class Insecta; order Coleoptera; family Curculionidae; genus Pissodes; species Pissodes strobi. The sequence goes on from MU181975.1 coordinate 202,494, forward strand.
TTCCAAGTTAATTTTTTATGCCTGATAATACTGCATGTGTGCGGATTATCGATAATTTGCACTAGTGCAGTATTATCGCATAATTTTGATGTGATTGGCTAAACACAAAGTGAGATTCAGTCAACAAATAGAATAAATGAAGAGCAGCAGGAAAAATTAGAGCAAAGTGAATAACTAGCAGGTATTTTATTATTAAAATGTCAATTTTGACGGATGAATGAAATTTTCGTAATTATTTTGTAACCCCGAGAATTGTCGTTCTCCAAATAAATTTTTAATAGCTTCGTGAATTTCTATGATTTCATGGGGGCACAAACTTACCTCCACCAGTTCTGGAGATTTAATTTTTAGTCATCGAAATCTTCCCCTTCATCCTCTTCTTTAAATTTCGATACTTTACTTTAAAACTTTAGCACTTCTTTTTCTATTAGTATCGTCAATTGAACATGAACACCTCTTTTAACTCTTTCCATTCATTTTCTCTTTCCTTTCACGTTATTGTATTTATGTTTTTTATCAAGGATTATTTAAAAGATGCAAAATGGAAAAAATGTGACCAAATTTAAACATAAACATCACTTGAGGCATCATCGTAAAGTAAATTAATAATTTTTTTATAAACTTTTGTTTGATTTCAAATTAACAGGCCTAAAAACGAAAACACCAACAATAAAAGATCAAATCTAACTTGTCACTTGAGCCCTATTTATTTATGTAATTTTAAAAAGTTCGAGTTAACTTGAGCAATGATGTGATAATCAATTGTAAAACTGAGCCTGTCTTACAGTGTAATAATGTGATATAATGACAGAAAGTCGGAAGATGCAAAAAGTGTGTTCTAAAAATAATCCGTACAAAAACATCAAAAGAAATTTAATATCGCCTAAAGCTTAAAGCGGATGTAACGACATCTCTCTGACTTTATTATTATTATTATTTATCTTACAACGAATGCGTTATAAAATATCTTGAAGTAAGTTTTAATTTCAAACTTAGTGTTTAGCATAAATAAATATTTGCTCTATAGTAGATAATGAAATTTCTAAGTTGAAGATATGAAATTTACTTTAAATACTGTTGATAGATATAAAATTAATTTAATATTATCAAAATTTACAAAAAACTTAAAACAGACGTGTGAAAAAATCAATAGATCTATATAAAATATGTCTTAAGTAACGTGCCGCGCAATAATTTATATTGCATCTGACTCCCGCGATAATCTGAGCCATAAAAATACCTTTACTATTTCCTAATAGCATTTTAACTGCCCTACAACGTCATATTTCCAATAAGATGCCAATGTGCATTCTTAAATATCCTGCCGAGTGGGAAAATTTACGAGAATTCCAGGTTCTGATAGAAGTGTCAAACACAATTGAATTTTCTTCGTGCTCGCTGGACGTCATATTGCGTCCTGTAGCTGAGATAAAATGATATTTTAACAGCTGACTAGGAAGGCTTGCTCTTACTTCCTCCGCTATAAACTACCGAAGTGGAAGCAATTATCTAATAGTTATTTATGTAATCAGTTACGAAAGACCTTATTTTGAGTAACGAGCGGATTTCTGAGGGAATTAAAAAGAGAATTCTCGCAAAAAAACAGGAGTTACATAAGGTTTTTCATAGAGGGTTTATTCTAATTTGGAGTATTTAAAAATACTAAAGTAAAATATATTTAAAAATCCTATACATATTCAGAAAGACTAGTAGATATTCATGTATAAGTACATAGTTTTCTTTAATGCTTCATTGTCAAAATGGACTAACGTTATTTAGCAACAGTAAAATGACAGAGAGTTTTTTATGAAAAAAAAAATTATCTTTTATTCAACCAGTTACTCTTTGCAACATGGACTTTCAAAAACTTTATTTAAACTAGGGGTGTTATGTGCATCATTTAAAATTCAATCTGCTATGGTCGAAATAGATTTGATTTACATAGATTCGATTTATCATGAAATATAAGAAACGTTTGCATAAATTAAAATTACCATGTATCCATATTAGCGGTAACCGCGCTTGTTCATTGCGCATCAACATTTTTAAATCTGTATATTCTCTTGATAAGTAATCGATATTTCCATAAAAAAAAAATTCGAAAAAAGAAATAAAAACCTTCATATCAATATCAATTTATTACATTTTTTAAATAGAGAAGCATTTAGAGGATTTTCTTTTCTTAACTCCCTATTGAATCTCGTCTTCAAGTGAACCATCTCTCAAAAGTAAACACCGCTCCAAAAAATACTCGCCATTTTTCGATTCTCGCCATTTTTCGATTCTCGCCATTTCAATAAAATTAGGAAAATCATCAAAAAGGACGTGTTCAGAAAGTATCATCAAAATGAATTAGTTTTTCCGTCAGTTAGCGTTTATTAAACCAATTTTTTTTATAAACCGCACGGTTGACGTAACAGCACTTTCGCGTCGTTCTCGGTTGAGTCAACACGTGTCGGATACCGGCTCTTCGTCACCATTTTGAGTGACAGGGGCAATCGTTCAGGGGCCGTTTGTGCTCTTCGAGGCAGAAGCGAACGTTTTTATGCCATTGCAATATTTTCTACCGAGAAGAATCCGAGAAATTTACGCCGGTACGCAGGCCGGGGGGAATCGGATGTTCCCGTGGGTGCATTTTTTTCTGAAAAAGTTCATATTGGAATCACCAGAGGTACAGGCCCGTCATACTGGAGGTTCTTACCAAAGAGGCCCCTCCTCAAAGTGGAATAACGTGTAACACAACAGAAGCGCAGCTCTGGCTCTGCTTGTGTTACACTGCTAGCCGATTGCCTTGTAGCAAAGTCAACCACTCCCCGAAAAGAGGCCACTAGAAAACCAAATCATACCTCCCCAAAAATTTAAAGCCACTACTTTGAACTCCGATTAGTCACTTTAATCGCTCGCTAAATTAATCAGTATCTTCAATACGTCAAGCGCAGTATGATATTAATAGATGGGATATTCAAAACACTAATTAAGTTAGTGATCACTAATCGGAGTTATTCAAAATTAATTTTGCTTGAGTTATTTTGTGACTCGCAGTGTTTGCCAAGGTGGGAGAATGTTAAGAATGCCGTCCCAATTTCGTGAAAATACGTGGTGCACTTAGTTCAAGTGTGAAGACCTGAACGGGCACATAAAATTAACTGTAATTTTATTTTACAATTTGTACTTGTAATTTTCTATAATGCATGTGCTATCTATAGGCTAATGAATAGAATAAAATAGAATAAGCCTTATGAACAATTGCTATATAAACTTTGAAGCTGCAAAGTGTCTCAGAATCAAAATCAGAATCAGAATATTTGTTTACGAAATTACAATATAGACCATTCTAGCGACAGTTTATTAGCGATGTCTTGTGCATTTATTTTGGATATCTCCCTTTAGCTAGTTAAGATGGCGTCCGAAGCAGACACACTTTTAGCAGCGGAACTGAATACATTTAAGAAGTCCGATCTAATCGAACTTTTAGTCTTTCAAAAGTTACCAAACACTTTCACCATGCAGTAATGCAGTGCTCTGTGAGTTTCAATTAAAGTTAAATACGAAATTAAATAGTGACCAAATCGATGAAACTAATATTCGTGCGGCTTCTGATGTTTTCGCGCCAAATAATGACTTTTGCGCGACCGATTCCTGCATTAAACAAAGAATCAATCTGGAAGTTCTCAAGGTAAAGGTGAGTAGCTTATCGATAATTAATCAGCAACTCGAAGGCCGGCTAGAAGATCAAAAAACTATTATATCATTATTGCGTAATAATAGTCAACCTGTAACTCCTAATGACAATGTGAACGCAGCGCCATCTGCGTCCAGTAAATTTTATTCCAGTAAATTTTATTCTGGTAAACAAACTACACCGCTTCCCGCTTACTGGGCGAGACCTGCAAACCCGCAACTGAACATCAGCAATCAAGTAATTTCGAATGAACAAGTAGCTAATGCAATCTCGGATACCCAAAAAAATGTACTACAACCTTACACTCGACCTTCACATCGATATGCCAACAAATCAAAGACTGTTATCGGCCGGAACAATAGTGTAAACACTAGTACCATCCAAACGGTACCGAAGTTTGGATACTTACACGTTTATCACCTTGTCGCGGGTACGTCTGAAAATATGTTGGGTGATTTTCTTAAAAACTCAGCTCCGGAAATAAAATTTGAGTGCGAAAAGCTAACGAGTAAAAATGATAGTGCATCATCGTTCAAAGTGCGATTTCCGGTTAATGATGTAAACAAAGTGTACGATCCTGAAATTTGGCCAGCGGGAGCCGCAGTTAAAAGATTCCGCTTCCCTCCTGCCCGAAGGGTGGGTTTTCAAGGGAGAGAACTGCCGACTCCTCGTCAATAACTGGAGCAGCTGTGAACTGTGAGTTAAATAGATCTATTTCATTAATGCACTTAAACGTACAAAGTCTATCAAACAAGATTAATTTAATCGAAGTACTAATTAGTAAACATAACCTAAACATTGTATGCCTTACTGAACACTGGTATTTACATAGTGATATAGAGTCTATAAATCTTACTAATTTTAAATTATTAACTCACTTTTCTCACACTCAATACATACACGGCGGATCTGCAATCTATATGGAAAACAATCTTTCAAAAAACTTTTTTCCTGTTGAGTATATTAACAAACTATCAGTAGAGATGATTTTGGAATGCTCCTGTGTTACTGACAACAGATTGTGTTTAATAAATGTGTACAGACCCACTACTAATGACTTTGAATCATTTATTTTGATATTAGGTAGTATTTTAACTAAGGCTTTTGAGAAGTTTGACAATATTTTATTAATCGGCGACTTTAACCCAAATACAGGAAATAATCCAAATTTAAACAAAAAACTCCTTATTGATATTTTTGAATCCTATAGTCTGGTCTCTCTCGTCAACGCACCAACACGTATACAGACTCGAAACGGGCACACGACTTTCTCTGTATTAGATTTTTTGTCATCTAACAAGCCTGAAATGGTGAAAAGCGTATTAAATTATGACCCTGGCATTTCCGATCATCATTGCCAAATCTTGAGGTATGATTACTGCCAGTCAGTTAATAATGATTCTAAAAACTCTGTTAAATATATGCGTTATTTTTCTGATGAGAATATTAATGAATTTTTATTCCGGTTTAAGCCCCCAAACTTTGAATTATCAAGTAATGACATAGACAAAGAGTTTAATGCTTTTTTGGACAGCTTCATATGGTGCTACGAAACTAGCTTTCCGTTAAAAAAGGTTAACTTTAATAACAAAAAACTAAAAATTCCACTCTCTAATGAAATAAAAATTCAGTTAAAAAACCTAGAGACAATTTGCTGGCTAAAAAATAGAACCAACGATGAAAATGTAATTGACCAATATAAGATTAAGAAAAAACAAATTCAAAACCAGATTAAAAATGAAAAAAGCAATTTTTATAGCTCCAAAATATGTAATGCTAAAAACAAAACACGAGAGACATGGAATATTATTAATCATCTGAATGGAAAAGATAAAAAAGGCACCTGTGTTTCGTAAATCTCTTACAATGATCAGGTGTACAAAGATGCCTCCCAAATTGCCAATGTCTTTTGCACATATTTGTCTACTGGCATTCAGGACAAACTTCTAGGTCATTTTCAGGGCAACCTCTCTTCACAATGCACCACCAGCAAAACACCAATTACAAAGAGTATCTTTATTGATCCAATTACGTCTGATGAAGTTACATCTGTAATCAAAGCCCTCCCAAACAAAAATTCCTCTGGTCTTGACGGCATTCCCATAAAATTAATCAAATCAATTAATTATGATATCTCTCACATCTTGGTTGAACTGTACAATTTATCACTTTTCATAGGGAAATTTCCACAAAGACTGAAAATTGCATCCGTTAAAGGGTGATCCTGAAAATGTTGAAAACTACCGCCCAATTTCCATCTTAAGGATATTTTCCAAAGTTTTTGAAAGGATACTTTATGGCAGGCTTCTCTTATTTTTAAACCAAAACAATGTGCTCTCTAATCGGCAGTATGGCTTCCGTCCAGGATTCTCGACTGCTTTGGGGTGCACGGACCTACTGCAGCATGTTTACAATAAACAAGATAACAACGAGACTGTGATTGTGCTTTTCTTTGACTTTACTAAAGCATTTGATGTCGTTAATAAAGACTTTGTAGTGAAAAAAATCGAAAAACTGGGAATAAGAGGCTTTTTCAAACATCTTATAAAATCATTTCTGTCAAATCGTAAGATGGCAGTTAAATTTAAACATTTTCTTTCTGACATTAAAGATTTAGATCTGGGCACTCCACAGGGCAGTATTCTGGCGCCTCTGATTTTCCTACTCTTTGTACATGACCTTCCTGAACATATCACCAAGGGCATGGTTTTTCAATACTGTGATGATACCACGATAGTTGTGTCATATAGGTGTTGCCAAGTTCTGCTTGAAGATGTAAAGATCATACTCTCTGAATTAGCCGAATGGTGCAATAGTAACAATATTATGATTAACTGTAGTAAAACAGTCTGCCTGGAGATCTCAACTGTTAGGCAACTACCACTTAACCTGTCATTTGATTTTGGCGTTCACATCGTTAGAACTGAAAAAACAGCCAAATTTTTGGGTATTACGATCGATAGTCAATTGTCCTGGTGCCAGCATATTGAGTCCGTATGCTCAAAGGTCAGCAAAAATTTTTTCATGTTAAGCTCCTTAAAAAACTCACTTAATAGAAAGGCATTGCTCAATGTTTATTATTCTTTAGCTTATTCAACAATGTCATACAACATTGTTGTGTGGGGACAGGCTCGTGATGTCGAGAGGGTACTCATTGCACAGAAACGAATCCTCCGACTGATGTTCGACCTACCCTTTCTCGCTAGTTGCAGGGACACTTTTAAAAAATATAAAATACTTACTGTAGTTTCCATTTATCTACTTAATATTTTAACATACGTTCATAAAAATAGATCGAACTTTGTTGTTAATGGAGATTTTCATGATTATGCGACAAGATACCAGGACAAATTCTGTATTCAGCGACACAACCACGAATATTTCAAAAAATCCCCAATTTTTGCTGGCCTACGTTTATACAATCCTCTTCCTCAGGATTTGAAAAGGTTATCGGAGAGAAAATTCAAAAGACTATTAAAAAAAATTATGCCTTGGTGCTTTTTACTCCATTTCGGAGTTTTTAAACCATTTTAACTAAAATATTATTTGGGTTACTGTCGCACGCTGACTTCGTTTGATTTATTTGTTTGTTGATTCTTTATGTTATGTTACTTAAATATTATTGTGTTGTGTTTTGTATACTTTCCTATACACATATACATTTTTTTTGTAAGGTAATAATGTGACGTATTTTAATTATTGTATTTTTGATCACTTTTTTATTGTAAATTTTTTTTTTGACCATGGCCCTGGTGTTGTTTCCGCATAGCTAATGATATTTGTTGCTGTTTTAAGATGTGATGTAATCTAAGAAAAAACCTGCTTCACGTTGACAGTACAGGACAAGTAAAGTGTCATTATAGCACTAGCAAAATAATGGTGCGGTAAATAGGCTTCACGCCCATGAAGCTTGCATGACTAGTCGACAATGAGTTTTGCAATCAGGCAAGTGCGATAAAGAGGCACTTACACATCATATTTTATTCTCCAATTAAAGAGATTTCGTCTTAATTTCAGTGGAGAAATAACAATGTAATTCAACAACCACTCAAAACTATAGAAAGGAGTGTGTAAACGAAATTATGCATGGTTATCATGGAAATAAAACATTGTTTATTGTAGCAATTGGTAACTAAAATTAGTGCGATAAAGCGTATATTATTGCACGGCTGTAAACATAGTTATTTAATTTACTATAAATAAATTAGTACCATAGCACACTTTACGAAATGTTTCATATTTTCTTTTTATTATTCTATTTAATTAGAAGTACACAATAATCTTATTGAACTCGCCACTTTATAAACAGGCTCATCCCATAAAGCCTTATATTATTTATTTGTATGATTAATAGCCATTCCTGCAATAACTTACACAATTTTGATGAAAAATCTAATATAATATTAAACTTAAAAACTATATGCCAATGCTATTAAATAGCACCAATATCCGTACTGTAGGAATCTTTGTTTGCATTTTCATAGACTGAATAATTCAGAGAAAACAAGTTAAGCGTAAAAAGTAAAATTATTAAGTACGAAAATGCATTTAGCAAAAACAACCAAAGGAATAAATCTAAATAAACCAAACACGAAATATTTAGTTTGAGTTGGCCTTAACAACTAATGATAACATCGCTGCTCATTTCATGCATCAAATAAAACACGTATTTTATAAGAAGAAGTAGACACCAAAAGCCCTCGTTTCCGAGACTCCGTCGTTTTACACAATAATCCTGCAGGTTCGGCGAAGTGCGAAGTAATTTAGTCCTTAACGAGGCCACGACAACCACGCAGAGCAAGATAGAGAAACGGGAGAGTCGCGTGCCGTCAGAGACGTAATCGGAAAAATGTTTAAAAATTAGAACATCGAAATACAGGTTAGAATAAAATTTAATACGTATATAAGGAAGATGAATTACGGAAATTTACCAGCTTACAGTTTATTACAAAATGGGTGATCTCATTCTCTTCCAAACTGTGGCCCGCAAAACATTTTTAATATTTCTTTAAAATTACCTGTTTATAAAAATTGTGCTATCTATCAAACTTCTTTAACGTAATAATCTTTTTTAACAGAAAGCAAATATTTTAACTTGAATTTATGCAATTTAATATACTTTTGTGCAACTTAATTCACTTGTGTGCTGGTATTGTTGAATGTAAAGTCCTATAATACATATTATATAAGATATTTGACAAAAATACGGAAAAGTTCCATGGCAAATAATAAGTCAAAAATGTTGTATAACGTTGTGTCGTGAACGATTTCGTTAGTGAGATTATTCTACTATTTGCAAGAATGACCTTTTACACACAATTTTTACATCAAAATGATGGAAAAGCATTTTGCAAGATTTTGCCAAATAATTTCTAAGCAGAGCAGGATACAAAACAATATTGCATGCGCATTCAAAAAATGATCAAAAACTACTTGCACTAGTATCATATTTAATATCTGATTATTTAATAAAGGAAGCCATTTAGGACATAAGTGCATACAAAGTGCGACTAATTTTATTCCAAACAAGTTAGTTGATGTTCTTGAATCACCATGTAAGTATATCTTGTTTCATACTTCGCTTATAGAATTATATTAATTTAAACAAAAATTAAAACCATTTTCCGTGCTTCTTTTTCTTCTTCTGGTGCCTTTTTAATTGAAGGTTGGCGATTATTTTGGCTATTTGCACTTTAGAGACTACTGCTTTTTGAAGATGTTCTAACATTTTGGCATGTGGGACTCTATCACTCTTTTCATAGTCATAGTATATGAAGCACATATTCATATCTAAGCATCTCTGAACCAAGGCTTGCATGCGAAAGAGAGCATCTCTAGTTCCAAGACCACTTCTAAATCCGAACTGTGTCTCAGAAATTACCTCTTCAAATTTTATGTAAATTCTCTTATGAACTGTTTTAAGAAACGGTTTTAAAACACTCTGGACAGCGTTTTGGGTTTGGTCTTTTCGGCAAGGTAATGAAAGTAGTTTTTAACCAGTCTTGTGGTATTTTTCCTGAACTATATATGACGTTAAATAGCTCAGTGAGAACTGTGGCGCTTTCCCCTTCAGTTAGTTTGAGAAGACCTACATAAACATTGTCCGGTACCGCAGCTTTACCATTATTCTTGGACTGCCGAATGGCTGTCACTATTCCTTCGTTTAAGATACTAGGCCCTTCATATGCATGTTCGTAGGTACGTATATCTGGTCTCTCGTTGTGGAATAGATTAAGAATATATTGCTTTCACGTAATTAATTTTTCTTCCATGTCCGTAATAACTGTGCCATCATCCCTGATTAAATATACATTGTTTGGTTTTCTATTTGATCCAAGAGTATCCTTGATTATATTGTGCAGGTTTAAAAAGTCATCCTTTCTCTGTAGTTTTTCTATTTCCTGGCATTTTTCATTTAACCACTCTTCTTTGGCTATCTTACATTTACACCCAATTTCTCTGTGAAGTACTTTATATCTGATTACGGTGTTTGTGTTCTCTCCCTTGGTTCATTAGATTAAGGATTTCGCTGGTCATCCACTCTTGCTTTTTATGTTTACCCTGGATCAGATTCTCATCAGGCCCTTCGATGATGGTCTTTTTTAGGGATATCCACGTTTCGTCTGACTCCGCTGGAAAGTTTATTTTGTTTAATCCTTGTTCTAATTGTTCTTCAACTATCGTTTTTGCAGTGGGGTCTTTAATTTTTGTAATCTAACCTTCATCAGACCTATCAGAGGGTTGTGATCAGAGTGAATGTCAGCTCCTGGATATGTTTTTACTGACTTAAAACTATTTGGAAACCAAATATTAATTAATATAATATCTATTTGGTTTCTTATTACACGATCTTGTGCCTTGGGGTAATTTCCAGGTATACAGTCTCTAGAGGGTAATTTAAAAAATGTGTTCAGAACCAGCATATTTTTCTCTTGGCAAAATTGAACAATTCGATATTTTCTGGCATTGCGTTCTCTCAGACCGAATTCTCCAATCACTCCATCAATATTCCCCTGCCCAATTTTCGTGTTGAAGTCTCCCATAGTGATAATTATTTCTTGTCCTTTAAAGGATTTTGGAACCTTTTCTACTTCGTCGTAGAACTTCTCAATTTCGCCATCACTTTTCTTATCAGCTTAGAAGTTGCTTTAAAACAGAAAAAAGTGTATGCTTAAACCGTACGGCAGAAGTGAAAACTTCAGCACAACGATATTAAAAACAATATAAAATTAAACAGTTTATACGCGGCAGTTATCCATCCAAGTACTAACCAAGCCCGACATTGCTTAACTTCAGTAAATGGACGAAACTACTTTTTACTTTGTACTCTTCGCAAACGTGTAAAATTTATTTTGATTTACGGTCATCATCGAAGTATGTTAGGGAAAATTAGATAACGTGTGTAGAGCAAATTTTACAAATGATCCATATGGAGTATGATGGGCACATGGACATGTATTCATTTTTCAAATAGATATTTGAAGGTATTTGGGCCGATAGTCATCGGAATAAAAATTAATAATACTTTAGTAAAAAAATTAATAATGCAAATTTAATTTACCTCTTAAAAGATAAGCAGCATATACTCATACTTGAACTCGGAACCTATTCGGAAATATAAGAATTGAATTTAATAGTTATGCTGTCTAGTTATTATGCAACTAGGAGTTTATTTACAATTTTAAATTTAGTGAAAAAACATTTAATTTTCCCGCCTCAAAATGTCTGACCGGAACTGTGATCTATCTCATTTAAAAGTTGAAATAAAAGTGTACAAGTTTAGTATTTCGACTTGTGCCAGTGCGAATTTCCTTCATGTACCAGTACTTTACTTTAGTGTATAAGAAATTTGTGCAAGTTGGTCCTTGTTATATTGGGTGTACATTAGTTTTTTTACCACCATATCACGATTTGCATTTCGGTTAATTTCTTCCTATTTTATAATCAAACATTTTGTTTCTGTTATGATAGTCCTTTGATTTTATTAGACATAAACAAGGAAATTCTTTGCAAATATTAATAACCTCCTCCAACACCTCGCGCATACTTTTTTCACTTTCCCCCTTCATTTTAGTGTACCTTATGACAACAAAGAAGATACATTAACACACGAGTGCAGATCGTAAAAAAAGTATGCCCGAGGTTATTAATATATATTTACAAAAAATCGTCTTGCTTATTGCAAGTAAAATAACAGAAACAGAAGAGAGGCTGCATACAAAAGTTAATTATAAAACTGCAAAAAATCAACAAAGATGCAAACCGTGATATGGTGTCAAAAAATATATACAGCTTAAGAGCATGTATTCAAAAAGAAAAGAAACAAATTCAAGATTCACAGCGGCCAAGTTACCGTTAATCTTTGACGTGGGTTGATGGCTACTCTCATGGTGGTACCTTTCTTTTCAATAAAAGGGTTAACAAGTGACAATTGAAATATGTTTCTTCATTTATTCGCATCTAATTACGCGCATGGTAAAATTTCAATTCATGTAAAATAGTGGTATGTGAATATGTTTTCCCCTTCAAAAGCCAGTTTCTACACAACAATTGATGTTTTTATTCCGTTCTTCTATTTCTTTAGGCGCCATAATTGAGAATTAAAAACTATTAAAAAATTCAAATAAATTTGTATCATGTAGTCAATATAAATTTGTACTAGTATACTTGTCAAGTATGTATAAACGTCTACAACCACATTTAGAAGACGATTTGTACCTTTTTGAGAAAAAGAATATTTGGAGTTCCTAGAAGCACTTCTAAAACAACACGCCGCCGTTTAAAAATAAGATATAAACTGCTTTTAAAATAGTATATTTTAACTTTTCAACGACCACACATAATTTAATAAATAAATAAATAAATAAATTATTGTTGAATAAACAACGTGGCACAAAGAACACTTGCAAAATATTATCCATTTAACAAACCTATTCCATTTTTGCATAGCCAAATTTTGTTTGTTAATGAATACCGAGATGAATACTGAAAGCGTGAAACTCTTAAGTCATCACTCGCTTACATTTTAAAATAAAAACTGATAACAATTATAAATAACAGTATAAATAAATAAATAAATAAATAAATGTAAATTATTTAAAAAATAATAATGAAAATATGAATTACAAAAATGTAGATTTATTGTTTGGATATGAAAGTAACAATTTAGTATTCAAACTTCAGGTTCTTGAAATTTTTAAATGTGAGCCATGAGCTTCATACTTCTGGTATTCATCTCAGTATTCACTAACAAAGAAAAGCTGGTTATGCCAAAATACCAGTAATTTGTTTAATATCTAATATTTTGCCGTGCTCCATTGAGGAATGATTTTTGCCAATATTATTTAAAAATAATTTATGTAAAGTTGGAAAGTTTAAAAAATGCCATATCCAAATCCAGGAAGGACAAAAACAAGTTGATGATGGTTTCAGAAACTGAAACGCAATACCAGAAATGTGGCTAGACAAACGTATTCTATATAGGAATATGTTATAAAAATGTCTTTCTTTTATTTTAAATATTCTTATAAATAAATAAAAAATATGTGCCTCACCTTAATAAGCACATAACTGAAGTGAAACTTCTGAAAGAGATATAATGAATTGAGTTTTAATTTTTTTAAAGCTTTTTTTTTCAACTTTTGCCCCTGGTTCCGACGCTTTTTATTTATTTTTTCCTTTTTTTTTCACCGGAAACCGCAATTCTCTAACTTTTTTATTACTAATTATTTCGTTTTATAATACTCTTACTAACTTTGCGAACAATTTTTTCTTTTTTTATATCATTTTTTTTTTCTAGTTTGGTTTTATAGTACTTTTATTAACTTTCCGAATTTATTTTAACGTTTTTTCCCATTTTCTTAAAATGTTTTTTTTTTCTTAAAGCATTATGTTTCCCCCAGTTTTGCCATCCCCGACCTTGTAGTCGAACTCCTTCGCCTTTTTTTCGGCGAAAACCGCGTTTCTCTATTTTTATTATTATTAATATTTTTTTCTTGTTTCTTTTTATAATACTTTCATTACCTTTCATAGCAATTTTTTTACGTTTTTTTAAGTTTTTCCCATTTTTTGAAAATTCTTGGGTATCCAGGGACGTGGGAGGGGGGGGGGGTATAATTACCCGCCCCCCTGGTGACCCCGTCCCGTAACACGGGGTCACGTCATCGCTTGTCAAATTTTCGATCCTGGGCTCCGTTGCAGAGATATCAGCAAAAACCGTTTTTTTTTCCGAAATTCCCCCTTAAATTAGACCCCGATCCCCCCTGTATGGTCAAAGGTATCCCCCCATGAGGCACACCTACCATAAACATGTCGACCCGTAGCTCTTCCCGTTCTCCCGAAATTAATTACTTTAGTTTTTTCTTCTCCCCCCTCTTCCGGCCGAACGGTGGGGGGTACGAGCTCCAATTTTCGTCCAGGATCCTCATTTCATCCCGACTACATGTTCTGAAAATTTCCCTCTAGCTATACTGGAACATGCTTAATTAAAGGGGCGTTCCACTTTGATAATCATTTTTTCTGACTTTACCCTCGCTAAAGAAGTTTCACTTCAAAAATACAAGAAGTTTCCTAAGATGCCACATTTTACATTTTTTAAAAATATCTCGAAAGCTTAAATAGCTAGAACCCTTACGCAAGAGTAAGTAAGGGAATTGTCTAAAATTTATTTCAACCATTCTTCTAGGGATCCCAATACACTAACCACCAATTTGGGACACACCAAAAAATCAATGCTGCAAAATAAGAATAGTCTTAACATTAAAGATAAAATATTTGGTGCAAGTATATAATGCTTTAGTCAAGTTTATTCAAGGCATAATTTAAATCATCTATTATTGGATGTAATATGCGTATTTACTTGATTTCAATTATCTTACAGTTAGAATAAGAATAGCAGGCCAGATATATTGAAGAAACAATAACCTTCTATGAGAGTTATATTTGTCTTCAAAGAAGTATCTGGTATTCTTATTTTTATAATAAACTATTACACTTGAATAAAGAAAGTTTGTTCTTATAATAATAATTAAACTCCAATCAAGAAAACTAACTCTATTTTTTTTTTTTTAATTTTAAATATATATTAATTTGTATTGACACATCTTATACTTATACCAATAATAGTTAATATTGCATTTATCTACTAACTACTATTCTTGAGTGCAGACAATAGTCTTCAATATGCATGATTGATTAAACACGTTCGTATCCACGTCTCCTGTGATGTTATTTGTAGTTTTGCTGCAGTATAGCCTGGAAGACGATTTTATGGCGAGTGGTTGTTTTTCGTGTGAAATAGTTGAAAGTGTTTAATAATGGAAGAAATATTGAAATTCTGGGACTTTGAACAAATTATTCCAAAGTATTTAGATAAGTTTTTAACTATTAAGGTTAATAATAATGTGATTTTTGTATTGTAACTGTAACATGCACGCTGCTAGAATGTGTAGGCATTTGATAACAGTTACAATATAAAATCACATTATTATTAACCTTAATAGCTAAAAACTTATCTAAATACTTTGGAATAATTTGTTCCAAGTCCCAGGATTTCAATAATTCTTCCCTTATTAAACACTTTCAACTACAACCGTCCAATAAAATATATTTTGTATTTCATTGAAGCATGTCGTATGTTTACAGACAGAATAGTAATATTTGTATCCTTATTTTAAGAATATATTCCACTTTGAAGAATTTATATTATGGTTACTTAAAATATAACACATGATATATTGAAGTATAATTAGGTAGGCATAAATATACCTATCTTCATGAAACAATAATACCCTTATACTTGTTTCAAGTATCTCCTTTTCTTAAATCAATAGTAACTTAATCTTACCAAATAAGAATAACGTTTTATTTCATTGGAGTATAACTACACTTGCGGCATAGGAAATTGAGTTTAGCGTTGACTTAAGGTTAATAATCTTATAATAAGATTAGGTTTTTTTCCGTCTACCATCGATTGCGGAGGCACGAAGGTGTCGTAGGAGTATTGGCTACATTGGTTGCAGTTTTTCTCCATTGATATTAATTCTACTTTATACATTTCAAGAACAAACACAGTTGACCGAACGGAACGGCGCGAAGGCGTAGACGAGAGTGATCACTTCATTCAATTCTATTTAATTAAGGAAATGTTAACAAAAACAAACAAAACAATGTATATTGAAATTAAATGTACAATTTGATGCATTTTGTAAATTCAGTACCGATGCGATAGCTCATGGGATGATATTCTTCAATTCTTTACAATGAGATGGAAATGTTATTTGAACTCTTAGATTAGAATGGTCTATTGATCTATGTTCTTAATAAATACCCTTTATAATAATTATATATATTTTCACGCGAATCTCATTTATTGCTCCCAATAAAAAATGTTCCTGTAATTGCTTAGGCCGCCCCTGCCCTGTCGTGTAACGTAGCCCTGAAAGTTTCCCCAACGGCCTCCCGGCCCACCCCCTTTATTGAGCAACAAGTGCCACTCGTTTTGCCGTTCCGCCGGGAGTTGAAAGTTTCCGATGGCGAGGGAGTTGTTACGTCGTGACCGTTATATGGAGATCAAAAGAGGGCGGCAAGGAATTTCTTATTTTGTATATTATTTTAAAATGTTTTCCCTAGGGTTGCAAGATTAAAAAATATCGTGAAAGGCTTTTTATATAAATTGTAATAGTTTATGGTTACCAAAAATAATAATTTTTTATACTTTTAAACTTCTGTAATATGTGAAGAGTGAAGGCTGTGCGCATGTACGAAATGTACTAAATGAAACACTTTTTGTATTCCATGAAGAATATTTAATCCAAAAGGACATCTAAACTAATGCTCTGTTACGCTAGTTTAGATGTCACTTTGGATTAAATTTTATGCATGGAATACAAAAAGTGTTTCATTTAGTACGTTCTGTAATATGAGCAAACGTTTCAGACATTCACATTATGTTAATTTATAAGAAAAAGGGAGTTTTTCATTTCTTAAAGCATTTAAATTATAAAAAAAAAACTGGTTCCCATAGGATTTTTCCCGCAGATTTCGCATTCTTCTTCCCAAAATCCGTAAATTCAAAGGCACAGTTAACCGTAACCAGTCCGGCCTTATTCATCATAATCTAACATCATGCCATACCCTTTCTCACAATTCAAACAGTATAATGAAGCTTATCATATTATGAGATCAGTCATCTGCGAAAACCTTCACCTGCACCCCCGCAGACTCCAAACCTATTGTACATTGTAAATCCAAATTGGCGGTATCTTTTTTCCATATTTTAGGGATTTTATGCCCTGTCAAAGAAAGGGTACGGTCAAAAGGGTTGCTGATTGTATTATTGGAATGAGCATGTGAAAATTATGCAGCTGGATTTGCTATTCACGGCATATGAAGCTTTTGTATAATATTCGCATCTTGCCACATGAGAAAAAGTAGAGGATTTTTGATATTATGGCAATCAGTCGTCCTGTTTGACTATGTTTCATTTATGAGATCAGCTAATTAGGTCGCGCACGTAACGAAATGTGTATTTCCATTTTTCAATGATATTTCAATACCTACTTCAAGAATTGTTGTAAATTAAAACAGCATATTGCCTAACAAGTGCGGAAACTGCCGCTTTCCGTCGACAGTTACGAACAGTTTTTTCTACGAGCATCCGGAAAACGGAAATTATTTATCTGAATTGTAAACGTATGTCTCCATCGTCAAGTTAAGAGTTTTAAAAAACGTTATGGGTATGAGTATAAAAATAAACATTCACCGAATGATGCAATATAAAAGTTGATTTTAATAAAATAATACTTAGATTTCTTTGGGGCTTGTCTGCAAGTATTTTCAGCAGAATAAGGTGCAGTTTATCCCCATACTTCTTTAATTTTTTTTGCCACGTCAATAATCAAAAACTAATAGTCAAATATTCCCTGTAATAATAATTGGCAGTGGCAAACTATCAATTTCGTGCAAAGATCCCAGCATATTTTTCCAATCATACATTAAGAATATTTACAATCAATGAGCATTAAATTTCTTAGTACCTAAACTAGCGATCTAGTTTTACTAAAGATAAAAAATCAATTTTAAGTTACTATTAAGCAATAAAAGTCAAGGTAATTGCAGTTAGCAAAGATATTTTAATTCGATATACATATTTTATTACAGGACAGTTATTATTAGCGGGCCATTTGTCTGAAATAACATAAAATTTTAGTCGAGAACATAAATAATGTATAACTATAAGTCGTGGGGCAAGATACTGTGCATTTTGAATAATCAATTAGAAGTAATAAAATGAAAATTGTCGTTTCGGATTTCAGAATGTTGAAACGTTGCTGCTAGGAAAATATATTCTAATAGGTATTCCTGATACTTGGATTCACCTGATGTGTCCACTTCGCCTGATGAGAGAATATAAAAAAAATATATGAATTGAATATTTTAGAGATAATCAAAAACATCGCATGCTATCTCTATTCAGCAACGTCTTTAAAGCTTGCTTCGCAAACTGTATCGTCGACTCTAAGAATTGCCCTTATATCCCACGCATTTCTAAAAGTTTCCGTAATGCCAAAATACTTGCAATAAATATCGAATATACGAAATGAGAAAGTTTTTATTCGATGCAAAAATTTAAGCGAAAAAAGGACTTCTTCGGCGTAAGCCATCATCAGTGTTACTTGAGCAAAGTAAGTAAGAGAGCCCGTCATTAACGGCATGATAGTGAAAGTTCTAAGAAAGATTTAAGATTTAGAAATTGATTTAATTGACTTTGTTAGATTAATATGTAAAAAATTACTAAGAACTGAAAGCAATTGAAATAAATGTATAAAGTACGAAGGGTGATTTTTTGTAATAAAGGAAAATAAGTTAAGAGTTCGTTCACTTCCTTGTCAGTGGAAAACGAACAAGATATCCAGAAAGAGAACAAACATCAATTAACAAAGGTTACATTCAAATTTCACAAGGTTACATTCTTTTGGAAAATGTTCACAAAATTGTATTTTTTAAAAAGATAAACGAGGACTGAACCACGTTTTTGGGGTTAAAAGCCAAAGGTAAAATGTGTCACTATTGACAATGTTGTTGGCAAGTAAACCGATGACATAGCAAATGACCTACCAAAAATTGGCGGTAATTTTAAATCTTAGTATAAGCCTAGAAAATAAAGAAGAAAAAATACTTAATTAGGTGAAATATTAAACTATAGTCTGTCTAAAAAGTATCCGGAATTTTATATTTTTCCTAATTTTAATATATTTCTTTTTCGTATCTAATATTTCAATACTTTTATAATGCATCAAGCACGTTCTGCCGATAGTAGGATGGGCAAAATGGCATGGGAGCACCATCTGTCAAACATTGTGGATTGGCTATGTGAAATAATGTCGCAAGTAGAAAAAAGAAAAGATGTGGAATATTTAAGGTGTTCGAAACGTTTGAAAATAAGTGTAATTGACTCAACTAGAAAAAGCACAGTATATGAGCCAATAAAGTGGATAAAAAATGGCACAGATATGAGGCATGGACCAGTTTCGGGAAGAACACGTAAGATTTGCGGAAACAATTAAAACGCTTAAGAAGGCAAAATCCGCGCCTGGAGTGTTGAAAATTTACCATATTCAGAAGTAATGATAGCGAGACTGGTCCGGGCCTTGCATCTTGAACTTGCAAAAAAAATCAAGACCAAGACGAAGACAGACACCCTATTTTGGTTAGCAAGACTAAGACCAAGACTGTGTATGCCAGAACAAGACCAATACTATACTGCACAACTTGCAAGAGTCTTGCTGGACTCTTTCAAATTTCGCATCTGCATGATAATATCAAGGGATTATTTGTAATAGTTTATTACTCTATTACTTTTTAAATTTAAATTGCTTGCATATTACATTAAATTTCATATTTTGCCTGGACTTTAGACTAGCTTTGTAAATTAGTGTTTCCGAAGTAAATGTATATGTATATTTCTGAATTATGTAAAATCATTATCATGTTAGATGTAGCTATCATAAAATGAACATAAAAAATACTCGGGCTGGGTAGTGACTTTTTCCTAGGGTGCATTTGACACTGAAAAGGTTCCTATCAATAATTAATTGAATTTTTAGTTAGTTGATAATTGGTGTGGTATTGGTAAATGTTCGATTGTTAAATTTTTATGTTTCCGAAAATTTCAGATTTTTAGTTACTCAGTGGTAATAGTAGGACATACGAAAACAAATTCGAAACAGTCTGAGATTACTTTATTGCTTTGTCTTGTTTATTTTTTATTAATTTTAAGCCTTGTTTAAAAGCAAGACTTGCAAGACTCTTGCTGCCAGACCAAGACCAAGATAGCATGTTAGTTGCAGGACCAAGAATATGCAAGCCTTGGTCTTGGTCTTGCTTTGCATGCTCATCACTATTCGGAAGACAAGAATACATATCAAATCAAGTAAACCAAAAGAAAATCCTGCAATGACACCTCTGCAAAGGCAACGAAGAATAGATTTTTGTGAACATTTTCAAGAAGGTAATTTTAGCAATGTTTTTATATATGATGAAAGATGTTTTCACCTAAAAATTTTATTAGGAGGACATATTACAGTTTAAATTTCTAAATTTCCTAGTAAAATAATGGTTAGGGGAGTAATATCTCAGCGTGGTATTACACCTCTCTGTATAGTAATGCATATTAATAGTGCAAAGTGTAGTGGTTTTCTTCTGGAAACGGCTTATGCTTCCAGAGATGTGGCGTATTCAGCAGCATATGACCCTATATTCAAGCATGCAAGAGCACCAATTGGCAACAAATCCATAGCCAGCAGCTTAGCCAGATCTTAGTCCCATTTAAAACATGTTATGGGGAATAATAGACATTCCAGTGAAACGAGTAGTGCCACAAAGTAAGTAGGGGATTTGAATCAGTCAGTTTAACACCTGGACCACCATCACCGAACATTATGAGGTATGAGGGTGACCAAGTTTTGGGTGTATCTTTTTGCCCTACGACCAAAAAGTTTTTTATGGTATTCATATGTAGGCATATTCAGTGTTGCGGAGATGGGCAAGGCTAACTCAACCCCCTCATACAAATTCTGGAAGAGATGAAATAAATTACAACATAAATTGAATGGAAGGCAGACTGGATGACACTGGAGCTAGATGAGATTAGCAAAATGATGTAAATGTAAAGGGTAGTGTGTAAATTGAATTGGCGGTAAAAAATAAATAAAAATATAGCGTTAAGCTATGCAATTTTTGTATTATTTTTTTATTTTTAAAACTAAAATACCCTATTGAAATATAGATAGGCTAACACCAACCTGGATGTGATCAGAAATGATGCAATAGATTTCTAGTGTGTAAATTAAATAATATTTTAAGTAGCGAGAGCTTTTCAGTCGATTAGCAAAATTTTGATGAAGATATGAACTATTAATTGCAAAACCAGTATTTAAAAAAAAGAAAAAGACAAGGAATATAATATAATTTGTTGAGATTAATTTGAGTATTCGAGCAATGGTTGTTAAGAAGCATCAGTTCGTTGGTAATCTCGATTACCTCTAAAATATCCAATCGGTTGAAATTTTTTGACAAGATGTGTAACATTTTTTAGTTCAAATAAGGGCTGAAATTATGGTTGTAATTGCGTAAATGTTCGCCAATAGCACAATTATTCCTATTTAAATGTTCATTGATATCGAAGTGATCTATAAGGTCTACCGATGTATGTATTTTCATAGGAATTTCACTACAGCTTATAAATTCTGTTCTTTTAAGAGAGTATCGATTTTATCCTTTGTATTATTTAAAAATGTTTGCAATTTTTTGTTATGAATATTATATAAAAAAATTGGTGGTATAACATCAATTAAGCAAAGGAAAGGAAGTCAGGTTTTGTGAGTTGTGCGGGCTGACGTCTGATCCTAATATAGTTTTTCTATTTCACCTAATTAAGTGCTTTTTATCTTCTTTATTTTCTAGACTTAACACTAAGATAAAAAAAAAATAAATTACCGCCAATTCTTGGTAAGTCATTTCCTGTGTCATCGGTTTACCTGTCAACACTCTCAGTAGTGACACCTTTTATCTTTGGCTTTTAAGCCAAAACGTGGTTTCCATTTTTTAAAATAAAATTATGTGAACCTTTTCAAAAAAAAAATAATCTTGTGAAATTTGAATGAATTGACCTTTGTCAATTGATATTTGTTCTCTTTCTGCATATGTTGTTCATTTTCCACTGACGAGTAGGTGAAGGAACTCTTAACCTATTTCCTTTTATTACAAAAATCACTCTTTGTATTTCATACATTTTTTTCAACGGCTTTCAATTATTAATAATTTTTAACATATTAATGTAACAAAGTCAATTAAATAAATTTTTAGATCTTAAAACATTCACTAACATTCCGTTAATGAGGGGTTGTTTTACTTACTTTGCAAACACTGATGATGGCTTAGCGCCTTGTTAACTTTTATGAGAAGTATTTTTTTTTTGTTAATTGTTTGCATGGAATACAAAATTTTTTCGTTTAGTATGTTTCGTTCATGCACACAGCCCTTTCTCTATATAAATATGGAAGTTAACCACTGCAATGGTAATTATAAAACATTATAGTCACTAGGCCTGAGCAATGAAATTTATTACTATACAGATTTTTCATTCACATGATGGGTTAAGGGTTAATTCATGATAACATTATACTTACCAACAAATTCAAGATTTTTGGTGTTATTTTTAACCCAGATATTTAATTGTTTTTATACATTGAAATTACTTGGTCTCGAACGGAGAAGCATGTTTGAGTGGCTTTAAGTTGAATGCTAGAGATAATTAAATTACGTTTAACATTTGCTCGTCCTGATACCTCCTAGGTCATAAAATTAATAAAAATATATTTTTTATAAATATACTTAGTTAGTGATCATATCGTACCGCGATAGCCGATGGGAGAAAAACTTGACATAATAATTTTGAAAATATATTTTGGATAATAACCATGTTACACAAAGTATTTTTATCAGCTCAGCGGCAGCTAATTTGGGCATGTAGAAGAGAAGATACTACTAATAATATATAAAATATTATTAGTATCTTCTCTGCTTAGTATGTTTCGTAATTCATAGTCTCCAGAAAGTTGAGGGGCGCGAAATATCTCCGAGTGAGCCATATTGGACGATCAGCTAGCGGTACTTTAATTATAATATATATCGTCTTTGGTGTTATCAGGCATTAATTATTCCCCATTTCAATAATAGGTTTAAATTACTCGTACATGCCGTTTCACCCAAAAGGGCTAATTATATATATAATAATTAGTATGCAGCGACATAGTACACTCTATTTTATTCTAGTTTTTATTAAAAAATTAATATTGATATGATGACTAGCTGACCAGCTAAGCTAACTATTAGCGCTGATGTGCGTGCTTGATATATGCTTTAATTAAAGGGGTTTAAAGCTGTTAAAGTGCTTGCCATCATGCGATTTGCCGTTCTAATGATTTCGCCCTATTTACTAATATATAGACAAAATTACATAAATTAAATAAATCGTTGATGAACTGTCCAAAATTTGGGTCAAATCGAGTTACTAGATATGTACATATTGCAATTTTGTTCATCCAGCCTGTTATCTCCTTTCATTGTCGTCAAGTATAGACAACAAAAATTCACGGGCACATAACTGCGTAGGAGGCACCTGGTTCAAATCCCATATTGTATAACAATAAAAGCTTACCAATGTTAATCTTTTTATTGTTAAAGAGATTATTTATGGAGTCAGTTGTTAATTTAAACGGCTTGGATATTTCAATGGCGCTGGGCTGCCATTCGGGCGCCATATTAAATGCTAATTAATTTCGTTTAATCGCTCGGTGAAATCAATTGAGTAATCTGTGTCAGAGGAGTTCCGTTTCGAGGTATTATCTGGTACCTTCTGTAGTTGGCAAAAGTATTTTAATATTAATTAAATTGAGCGACAAAATAGAAACAAATGAGAGAAGAATAAAATTAATGTCTTATTAACCAGTGGATTTATAGAGGTGGCATATTACGTAAGGATGACTAGCACTTATATTGTTGTATGTTTTACTACAATGCTCCCAAAAAACATTGGACTAGTCTAATTTGTAGCAAAACTTTCAAGAAGATTGTCGGGAACTATTTTTAAGCCCAATTTCTATAGAAATGCCCTGCAAATAATAATATGTAGTAATATCAAAACAGAGTTTTATCCACAATACCGAAACAGAATATTTGCACTGGACGCGCGTTTCGCTAACCATGTTAGCATAATCAGGAGATGATTAATTAGATTAGAGATGATTAAAACAGTTTTAATCATCTCCTGATGATGCTAACATGGTTAGCGAAACGCGCGTCGAGTGCAAATATTCTGTTTCGGCATTGTGGATAAAACTCTGTTTTGGTGCATGTTGCCGAAGGCTCCAAACTTCAACGTCGTTGTAGTAATATCAATAAATCTATTTATATTTGTTGTTGAATGAAGCTACTTTTTACCCATTCTTGTAATATTATTAACCAAAAAAATATCGTAGTGTTCAAAAGAAAATATTACAGAATTTAAAAGTGATGCTAGTCGAATTTATCTGCGTATTGCAAAATTATAGTAATTTTATAGATTATTTTTGTATAATGTGAAAAATTTCAAATAGTAAGTAATATCACATTTGTAGTAAATTTTCCTAAAATTTGTAGATTTCTTACATTATTAAGCTGTTGAAAATACTACGACAATATTTAATTTTCTACAGCAATTTCTCTAGGACTAGGAATATACGTCTAGTATCTCAGCCTCCTTACTATCTCATTTTTAAAGATAAAAAACTAAAAATATATAAGGTTGCAGGGTTTTATGGGCTATAACATGCTTTAGCATATTATATTTCAGCTAGATTTCATTACAATTTTGTTAAAAAATTTATCTCGAATTAAGTAAATGTTCGAACTATCCTCCGTTGAATTCCTGACAGCAAGCAAGCCGCAATTCAAACGCTTCTAAAAGGTTATGAACCATTTCACGGGTTATTATTAATTGAATTTCATGTCTGATTTTATTTTTTACTTTTGAACATGCTCTAAAATGGTTTATATACTATTCCTGGTTGTTAAACAACTTCTTGGATTACTAGTATATTATTTAACGAGTATATAATGTAGGCCATAATCATCAGAGTATATTAACGGTTAATTATACCTGAGTTAAGCACTATGCTTTATCTACCAACCATCCTTAATTACATTCTTGGGTTTGTTTATATAAACTTTATATTTAAGACAACCCCGTAGAGAAAAGTCCATTGGGGTTAGATCAGCTGACCTAGCACTTCGCCCTATCTTACAACCTGGAAATACATCATTTAAATATTCCGGCACCTCTCTACTAAAGTGTGGAAGTTCACCATCTTGTTGAGACCAAATAAATATCCAAGAATATTAGGGTTGCTGCTCGGATTTGAAAATAAGTGGCATAAGGCGAGGATCAATTCATTTCTTAAAAAATCCAAGTAACGTTGACCTGTTAGCGTACATCGAGGAAATACGGTTCTATGTCGCCTACAATTCCCACCCAAGCATTAACAGACTTTACACTGGATATGAGCTACAACAGCTCGGTGTGGTTTGGTGAAAGACCAGTAGCGACAGTTTATTCTGTTCACCACTCCAACTAAGAGGATCTAAGAGAGTTCTACCAGAATTTTCCTTGGCTCGACGTCTGCTTTGGCACTGACGACCAGTTAGTCTGTTGCGAAGAGATTGCGCAAGTAATCGCCTTAGGAATGGAAGCATACATCCCAAAATTCCATCAAGTTATACCGTCAAAAGGAAAGTTCTGGTTCGACAGAAGATGCCAAAGAGATGTAAGTAGGAAACAACAAGCCTGCAAGTACTGGCAGCAAAATCAGACTGATTTTTTTACAGCACAAAGTTTATTTGAAAAATTCGTAAGGGTACAAATTAGGATGTGTCGTACCATTTTGAGAAGCAATGTATATCTAACCTATTTTAATCTGCATCCAAACTTGCAAGCGAAATTCGCAGGGCTTTTAAAAACTAGAATGAGTAAGTTCTTGAGATATCTCAAGGCCTTATCATGGAGGAGACAGAATTTACAGTTGTTTGAAGTTAAGATTTATCTACAATTTACCGCTGAGGGATATGCAACATGTCGTTCAACTTGGTCGATTTGGGAATAAAAAGTGTAAAAACGTCGAAGCTAGTGAAGTCTTCCAATATTACAAATCGATCGAAACATTGATAGGGTACGTGAAAAGTGATCATAATAAATTAAGAAGTAGGTACTATAATAATTGTTTACTTCTTCAATGCGACTGAAGATACATTCTATTTTGCCTGTCAAACAAACACACTCCAAAATAAACATACTCAATCAACAAAATATCCTCTCAGCTACCTCCAAAGTCTGACATTCTTGACACATTTGTACCATACCGCACCAATATTCAAGAAATAAGGAGAACATTGCAGTCATTTTAACGGCTTAAGTTAGGCGTAATTTGGGTTCCAAATATCAAAGTGTACTGGCCTTGCTATATTTTCCTTCTTAAGTATTAAGGACGGTGATGCTTCGGCGGCAGTGTTTTGCGATTTTTCAAAAACATTCAACTGTGTGGATGACAGAGCACTTCTGCTAAAACTTGAACGATATGGCTTTCGAGGTATCATTCTTCATTGGTTCTTAAGCTACATCTGCGGGAGGTCACAGTTGGTCCAGTGCAATGAGAAGCGTTCACAGACGGGAGCTATTTGGAGAGGTGTTCCACAGGGATTAGTACTGAGTTCAATTTTGCACTTGCTTTATATAAATGGCCTGGCCTCTTCAAGGTAACATCACACTTTTTGCTGCTGATGCTACCATTCTATGGAGTGGCACTAGCGGTGTAAAACTCCCAGTTTTGACAGATATTGAATGTGTCCAAAAGTGGTATGACTCCAACTCTCTCTGTTTTAATATCAATAACACCAACATAATATCGTTCAAATGTCTCACTAACTTCTATCTCTTTCAGAGACAATTGTTAGCACTTCTCATGATAAATTCTTAGGCATCAGTCTGGATTCGAAATTAAAATTCCACGACCATATGTGCCTCAAATGCAAAATTAGGTTCGGCTTGCTATGCCCTGCAAGTAGTATCCAATGAATTGGGCTTCGCCTCGGCAAGGGTAGTTTATTACTCGTTAGTAGAGTCTCAGTTAGATACGGGATTGCTTTCTGGGGTTTAAGCGGCCAGAATTTATTTAATTCAGTTTTCGTTCCTCAGGAGAGATCAGTTAGGTATCTGAACAGGGCAAGATCAAGGGATCCTTGAAGGTCTTTGTTTCTTTCATCACACACTGAAAGAAAAATTTCGATAATAATAAATAAATATTTGTTTGGGTAGTATTTGTTAATGAATATGCTGCCAAATTAATAGCAACTAGACCTTGTTTTTTATAAAAATATAACTGCCTCTTAAATTTTTTCAGTTCTTACAATATGTATGTGTTATTTTTTTTACTAATTAACCCATTCGTTATTTTCTAAAGGAAAGACGAAATAAGTAATTTTTACACCGATCAGAAAAGTACGAAAATAATGAAACAACCGAATATTCTGAAAAATTAATGATTTTAAACGATGTATATGTTTTCAAGCTGAAATCAGAATCTCACCAGGCTATTGTCGATTCAATGAAATTTTTGGACATTTTAGACAACCTTTTTTTATTACTTTATTGAATCCAAATAATGAATTTTTTCCAACGCAGCTTCTCAATAATTATGGTTACAGTTTTAAAAAGTTTAATATCGTTATTACGTACTTTGTGCAATTTAATATACGTACAAAATACTCCTCATTTATATTGTAAGGGTTTTAAGATGAAAATAGTGAAAAACAAGAAAACCTGGATATTATAATATAAATTATTATAGGACATTAGGACTTAATAAATTCTGATCATTATATTTAAATTTGTTTTTAATTTCCCCATGATTTATTCAAGAGTCTGATAATGTGTATGATTGTTTCGCATGGAAGAGTTCATAAAATTTGCTGGGTATTTTGAGAAATAATATCCATTAACCTGGAAGTTGGAATTCTCATTGTCATCGAATTGCATATCCTATAAATACATAAAAAACAATTAAAGTTAAAAAAACACTCTGCAATAAAAACCTGGAGTTCGTTTCTAAAACAGAAATAGCTTTGTAAGGCGCGTGTCGCAGCTCCGCCCTTATTATGTCAGTAGGTCGTGAAATCAGCCCAGGTATTCTCCAAACGGCCTGTGACCCACAAACCTGTTGATTTCTTGTTGCCGATTACATGGAGCGTGGCCCTCAGATAAAACAGAACCGGATTTATGGTGTATTATAATAGACATAATAAATTACATGGATAGCGTCCTGGACAGATATCGAAAATACGCGAATAACTTTTTAATTTAATGCTCCTAATATGCACAAGTAATTAACGGATAAATTAGTTATAGAGGAGCACCTCTATTAAACTGTCGAACCCCCTTCAAAGGTGTATTTTATCAGATTTAGTCTCCTTGTGAGCTAAAATCTAATTTACACGGTTCTCCCGTTAGATTTGGCACCATAATCAGCAAATTCCATTCCATCGAACTTATATGGAAACAAGATAACAAATTAAGAAGAAATAAGAAAAATAGAAAACACAAATTATTGATACTATCGCACTATTAAAAAATATAATAAGGATAATAAATAATATAAAGCCTGACCGCGATATTCGTAAATCCTAATGCAAAAGGCATCAGGACCGGACGGAATATCTGCCAACGTGTTAAAGAACTGCGCCAACGAACTCACGCCCGTTTTTTCCAGGCTTTTTTCTCTGTCTTACGGAAAAGGCATTTACCCATCTTCTTGGAAAGTCGCTCGCGTGCAACCTGTTCCAAAAAAAGGCAAGAAAACCACGCCCTCAAACTATCGCCCAATTGCCTTGCTTCCAATAATCTCCAAAGTCATGGAACGTGTAGTCAACCAGCAACTACTCAAGTACCTCGAGAACAACAGAATAATCAGCGATATCAATACGGTTTTCGCAAAGAGAGATCGACATGGGATATATTGGCCTATGTCACTCATATATGAAGTAGGGCAATTGAGAACTACGGAGTCTCGAGCGATTGGCATGACGAACTGCTCAACAAACTGCCGGCATTCGGACTTCCAGCCTCTCTCTGCAGCTGGCTTGCCAGTTTCCTTAAGAACTAATCTCTGCACGTTGCAGTTGATGGACACATCTCAGACACATTCACCATTAACGCGGGCGTGCCTCAGGGTGCAACACTTTCACCAACTCTGTTCCTCATCTATATTAATGACCTGCTGACCGAAACGAATAACCCTGTTTACAGTTTTGCCGATGACAGTACCCTTGTCTCCCAATTTAGATTAGAAAACCCTTTACTAGCGACTGATACTTATCACCTCAGACAGGAGCAGATGACATCAATTAGTCAAGATCTGGAGAAAGTTCAAACTTGGACACATATTATTGGCATATTTGATTTGATTTATGCCATAATTTGGAATGATCCATGTTCCTTCATTTCGGATTTTTCAAAAGAAAAACTATTGTGCTGACTTGTACGGCAATTTATTTTGTAAAATATCGAAAATTCTCGAAGATAGCATGAAGTTAGCCCCGCAACATTTTTTCTCAACAAATTTTTGTTATGGTCTTTGCTAAAAAAAAATTATAAGAAATAAAAGAAATTATCCAATTTCAGTGCAATGCCAATGGCGCATCATTTATGCTGGGTTGTACCGCAATTTATTTTCAAAAATCCCCAACATTTTCAGAGATAGTTGTGACACCACTTTAAGCCTCCAAAGCTCAGAGTTTTGAGGTTAAATTACTAAACGTCATAATTCACTTCTTTGGTTAATTTAAGTTAATTTCAGTAAGTTTATCGCTCCTGGACCGAGCGAAGCGAGCGGAGGGCAATGCATGATACGAACTATTTGACCCAAGATCCATACTTTGATTTGACGAATACATATATACATACATACGCGAAAATCAGTACGCATTTGAAATTCATTTACCTGAATAAAAAAAAGAGATAGACACTAGTTGTGCACTGTTGAATTTGGCTTTCTTCCCAGAAGATGAAACGAAACTGCAGCAAATATATTACGAATAAATGGAAAATTGATGTTTCGAAAATTTTTGACAAATGACAGTAACAACTCAGGGCACAACTCAGCATAAATGTATATGCCTTTCTGCCATATGTTTTAATGGAAGCGAAGATATATTTTTTTATTACGCATGCATCATAATCAACGATTATCGCACGCTGCAGCGTGCATAAAATGATGTTTATGATGCGCCTACTTTTTTAAAGGTTGCTATAGAAACATTTGATCATGTCAAATATGACAGATTAATATATTTGCCAATATATCCCTTAAGTTTAATATTTAAAACATTTTTGAGAATATGATGCATTTGTAATAAAAAATAGCGTATGATATACGTGTATAAGAGGCCTTTAAAGCCCTGGCGTCTTACAAAACCCTCCGCTGCGCGTCGTGTTTTGAAATATGTCCGCGTGCTTTAAAGGCCTTCTTATACACTTATATCATAATATACCATTATTGTTTTATATAATTTCTTTGCAATTTTACAGAAGCCATGTACTGTAATTTTTGCGGAAATTTTCCATATGGAAGATATTTCTATTATTTTTGCTCTATGTGTTAGTTTTGATTAGTTTGGATTAGCTAAATAGATAAAAAATAAACAAATAGATAAAAATGTTATCTTTCTGCAGCAAAAGACTTTTTACCATATCAGGAGGGTTTGCAGAAACTAAAAATCCAGGTGGGCAAATAAGCCCTACAATTGTAAAATTCATACCTATTAGTGGTATCTTCGATACAAATAAGTTGAAAATTTTTCACTTTATATTTCGAAAATTATACAGTCTACTGTCCATAATGTGAACCTGTGTGAATGTGAATTTTGCTATCTTCCCAGAAGATGAAATGAAACTACAGCAAACAACTTACGAATAAATTTGGCAAAAACTGACGTGTTGAAAATTGTGACAGATAACAGTAACAGCTCAGGGGATGACTCAGCACAAATGACGACCTATCTCTTGCCATAGTTTTTAATAGAATCGAATATATTTTCTGGAAATAAATAAAATAAACGTGTGCACTATGTGCGCATATCTGAAGTGAAAGTTCTTGAACTTAAACGTCCTAGCCTTATACTTATCGTAACGGATTTGGTTAAAAAGTACTTTTTTTAAATATACCGCTCAATTAACAAAAAGGGAAAGCCTAAGTGAAAAAAAAATCGTCATAAAAGTTTCGCTTATGTCTTGACAAGGTGAGAGAGCAAATCTCATATTTTTTGCTTGTAAACTAACAAATATATCACAATAAAATCTTATACATATCGTTACGGATTTAGTTAAAAAGTAGTTTTTTTTAATATACCACTCAATTAACAAAAAGGGAAGGCCTAAATGAAAAAAAAAATTCCTCATAAAAGTTTTGCTTATGTCTTGTAAACTAACAAAGATATCACAATAAAATATCGTGACCGTTTTTCGTTCCGTCGCCACGGCCTGTCAGCGCGGCCTCTCGTCGTGTCGTGACATCAAAATTTTACCCCCGGCGCGCGTTAAGAAATTTCACTTCAAAAAGAAAAGCGGCAGAAGTCAGCACAAACTGAGCACAACTAAAAACAACAAAAATTATTCAAATATAAGGCACGGCTACATTTTTTTTTTTTTTTGGAAACCGAGATACTATATATCTCCGGACGCAATTTTGGAACAAATTTAAAATTACGAGGCTAACTTTATGGACATAACTACTCATCAGAAATACTTAAAGCCAGTATTTTGTTTTAGATATCACTCATCTATTAATGTGATACTCTTATTGGCACGTTCAAGACTGATTAATTTAGCGAACGATTGAAGTGACTAATCGGAGTTCAAAGTAGTGACCCTTAGTTTGCCTAAGAACTAATCATACTATTACAAAAACAAACTCACTTCGCAGAAGCAAAAGGATTAAGTGATTAGGAATACCGACCTTAGCATACTTGACGTAAGAGATTGAAAAGAAAAATGGTTTCTCTGCGTGTATTCGTTCCATTTGACCTGTTTCAGTCGTCGCCATAAAGTTTTGCAGGCTTACACTTTAAATCGTGATTGTCGGCAGCTTTCGTATATAGAAAGGTTTGTCACAATACAGGGTGAATCTAGCAATATGCAGAATTAATGTTTTGGAAATTATTTGCGAATGCAGTAAGCTTTGTTTCACAGAATTTAATTTTCTGAAGTCGACAGACAGACATAATACTATTAGTTTGGGTTAGTGTAAAAAGTCATAAAAAATATATAAATCAAGAGTACAATAATCATTAAAATGCAAGCAGTGTTTTTTTAGATGAAATAATAAGTATTTATGAGCATTGGTAAACTGTATAATATTATAGCAATTAGCTTCTGAATAAAAACACAAATAAAGGGTAAAATTCTAATAAACATTCCTGTCACAGTCCATATTTAGCAGATGCAAATTAATAATTACTTAATTTTGTAACAGAAAAGAGGACACTGATTTGGACAGCTTTATCGATTAGCGATGGGAAGAGAATACAGAATTAATATTAAGCCGGAGTAATTTTAATCCTAATAGAAGATATTTAAAACTGCTTGCCTCTTGTGTCATTTGTGACTTCATAAAGAACAGGAATATTTGACCAATACTACTAGAATTTATATAATCTAGGACATGGGACAGAATCCTATTTTATCGGTCTGTCGAATTCGTTTATATCGAACCAACTACAAGACAAAGTTTTTGCATACCGAATAATTGCGGTTTTAACAGATATACCTACAGGTCGATTCAAGGAGAGTAAACTAATGCAAAATAAAACTGCTGTCAAGGTAGGAAATGCCCCATACGGGATGATGACTAAAACCCATATTTACCTAAATCTAATAATTATGTGATCTTTTAAATTTTTAATTTTAATTATGTCTACACACCTAAAAAATATTCAGTGCTTCTGATTTAATTGTTAAATAACAGTTGGATTATTTACTTTTGAACATGAAATGAGATGTTTCAAAATTTAACTAAATCTGATGTATATCATTATAAAATCCGTAACGACCGTAGTTTTAATCTAGATAATGCAATATTATAAATTAAAATTAGCGCTGGTACCAATACATCAGAAATTATCGATTTATTAAAATTCTTAGGTTTCATTTCTAACAAATTATGTACAGGGTTATCCAACGAGGACTAGACAAGGCGATTTTTTGACTTTCCCTGTACTTTTATAAAAAAAAAACTGAAATAGCCATCTTATGTAATTTTCTCTCGCGAATTCGGATATGTTCAGCAAAAAACAATTGAACATCAAATAAAAGTGCTAGGGGTCACTTTGATATTTTTTTAAATGAAATATCATATTTTTAATGTGCTTATCCGATTTCTCATATAAATTTTGATCTAAAATGATAGAATTTTAATTCAAAAACGTCTTTTTTCTTCAGTTTTAAATGCGGAAAATGTTCGTCTACCGTACGATCAATACGTGATAGATGGATACCCGTTTCACCTGTTCAGCCTTTATCCTGCTTTAAAGCGGGCGTCAGTCAGACCAAATAATCAACTTTTAAATTTCTATACTATATTTTTCACGAATTAGTTACAAATAATGGTAGTTTTTTGCAAATCTATTATTGTTTCCGTATAAAAACAGTATGACATATTAGAAAAAACTATAAACTAACTTAATAACTTAATAACTTTAATCTCAATAATATAATTTTCGATGTGTCCTCCACTATTTTCAAAACACGACCGATGCCCCCCTTTTCAGTCTCTCCAAGGAATCTCTTACAATATTTTGGTCCTGATTAAGTCTATTAATTTCATTTATAATTTTTTGCTGAATATCCTCGAGACTTCTGTTCGGTCGTTGTTAAACTACATTTTTTAAATGACCCCATAAAAATGTATCCATTGGCGTGATATCGGGGCTATTTGGTGGCCAATGAATTGTTCCGTTACGGCCAATCCACTGATTGTAATGCTCATTTAAGTATGTTACCACTACTCGAACTGCATGCGGCGGAGCACCATCCTGCTGCCAAATTATATTGTTGTAGACTTGCAATGGCAATCTTTCCTAGAAATCCTCGATATCGTTTTGAAGAAACTGGAGGTATCTTTGGCCTGTTAAAGAGCCACGATAAAATAGTGGTCCAATGATTCGATTTTCCAACATCCCGCACCAAACATTAAGTGAGTAAGTGAAACTTTATCATTTCATATCTATGAGGGTTAACTGCTGCCCAGTATCACCATTTATACTGGTAAAAAAGTGTTGACGTGAGTTTGTTTACCTCTCGATTTAGTGTGAAAATATCGTGTTTTTGTGATTTTTAAACTCCCAAAAGCTCAGTCAGTGTAGTTCAGTGTTTTTTCTTGGCACACATGGTAAAATTTTGTAGAAAATAACAAACAATAACTCATCAACTCACATTGGAAAACTAAACAACAACAAACGTTTTTCTTTACATTTTTCCCGCCAAACATCAGGTGACAGTTGACAGGCGACGTGATGTGGTTGAGTGAAGTGAAGTGTGCGGAAAAAAGCGACGTTGCCTCAACTTTCCCGCCAATCCTGAAAACTAATAGTGAGGTTGTAATTTTCTTCTTCTAAACTTTGGTAAATGTTGGCTTTTGCTACAAGTCACATTTGACCGCTGATATTTTTGTAGGGTGGGAATTTGGCAACGCCGGAGCGAGGCTGATATCTTCATGGACTCTGATGTCTCGTTCATGCTCGTTTTGATGCACGGTGTTGGAGCTTAAATTTAAATTATCTTAGCATGTCGGAATTCGACTGCTCTTATTGTAATAAAAAATGTGTTTTTAAAGCTAGGCCGAAGGAGGATGAGATCTTTGGTGCAAGTTGTGATGGGTGCAACCTGGTAATCTGCAAGACATGTGCTAATTTAAGTACCACGGAGGCACATGCTGTTTTTAGGAATCAACGAAGTATCTTATTTTATTGCTTGGACTGCAAACATTATGTTGGGGATATCTCAAAAATTAAAAAGGTAATGAACATCGTTGATGCATCTGTGAACGATAGCGAGGCTGAAAATGCGAGAATATCAAAAACTATTGCTGATTTAAAGTCTAAATTAAACCAGCAAGCCTTATTAGCTGAAAAGGCTGAAAAGAACTATAGGCAAAGAATTCAGAGCCTCGAGGAGGAGAATAATAAGATCAGCTTAAAAATAAAGCAAAGGGATGACTTTATTTCCAAGCAAAGAAGATTAACTGAGGACTTTAAGGATGACGTTTTTGAGACGGAGAAGGCTTACACGGATAAAGTGAAGGAACTGCAGGAGACGATTATTCGGTTGAAGGAAGAAATAAATTTAGTTAGCGAGAGTAAGGAACAGGTTGTTGCGGAGCTTGACCAATGTCATCAAAAAATGGGTACAGTTGAAGGGGATTTGAAGGAGATGACGGGTATAAACAGAGAGATGATTGACTCTATTCGCATACTTGAGAAGGGAAATAATATGTACTGTGAAGAGATATCCAAGCTTAAGGAATCCTTGAAGAAGAATTCTCCAAATCTACGTGCCGGAGTGTCTACCAGAAATAAAATGATGGAAGCCGATAATCATCGGGGGGCCACCCAGACTTCTAATATCTCTAAAGAAAAAAGACATAAAGATAAAGACAAAGAGTATATTAAAAAGCCAGTTATTTGTATTATGGGGGATGATCTGAGTGTTAAAGGGTGCGCAAATCTTATAAAGCGTGCTACTCAATCGAGTTATGACTTAAATTGTCAGTATCAGTCTGGGTTATTATTTTCTGAGGCTATTGACATAGCGTTGCGATATGCTGTAAACTTGACAAGGTCAGATTATATTCTTGTGTTTGTTGGTTGTGAAAACGCGAGAAGGGGAATTGAAGTTGACCAGGATAGTTTAAAAAAACTTAGATTGCTGTCTAATGGAACTAACCTAATTCTGATCGGATCTCCTTATGCATCACAGAGAAGGGTACTTAATCAGTTTATTTACAGGGTTAATTCTTGCATTCAGAGATATGTTCACTATAATCTCCGGGAAACTCTATTTATTTCCATGGATAACTTCATGCATGAGGGGGAAAGATCATGGATTGGTGCACCTTCCTATGGCAGCAAAATTCTACTCTCTAGATATTTGCGAGATCAGATATTCCATAGTTCTAGGGGTCTTAGTGGGGTAAATAATGTGTCTATTGATAACAGTGATGTATCTTCTGTTCGGGATGATCAGAGTGTAGAGTACGAATCACCGAACAAATGTCAGGTTAGTGCGGGGGCGGAGGATATCAGGATGGGTCAATCGACCGTTATTAAGGGAAGTACCCTCCCGCGCCATCCCAGTCATAGTTCTTTTTTAGTGTGAATGAGCGCAACGGTACTCTTAATCTTTCACTACTTCTTTTAAAGATTCAGTCCGTTAGAGGCAAATGTAATGAATTTGAATTATTTCTGGAACAGGTCTACTATCCTGATGTCATTCTGCTTACTGAGCACTGGCTCAAAAAGGGTGAACCTCTATCATTGCCCAATTATTGTGTGGTGTCCTTATTTTGTAGAAGCACATTTATGCACGGCGGAACTGCAATACTTGTCAGTGAGAGTCTTTTTGCCAGATGTAAGTGCGGGAATATTGCTGGGCATAACAATTTAACTGTGGAAAGGGAATTTGAATTTTCACTTATTCATGTGGCTGTATCCAATCTCTTTATGCTTTGTTTATACAGACCTCCCAATGGTGATATTCCGGCATTTATTGACAGACTTGAGCTATTGCTTTCCAGACTTCCTCCGCTTGCATCCGTTATTCTTGGAGGGGATTTGAATATCAACTTTGCCGATGCTCATAAGCGTGAAGTTCAGCAGTTGAAAAACTTGTTGAATTCGTTTAATTTAAAAATGCATGTAGACACAGGTACGCGCATAACAGCTACGTCGTCCACTTGTCTTGACTATGTGTGTTCAAATTTTGTTTCTGATAAGGTAAAATGTGAGGTCATATCAGCTGGTTTATCTGACCATGACGCTGTATTGTGTGAATTTAAATTGGAAAGTCTTGGAGCCACTCGGGGAAGGACTAGGTGTAGGATTTATAACAGGGATGGTTATGGTAAGTTCTCGAGATTGTGTGGCGGGGTGGACTGGAATGGTGTCTTGAGCTATGATGATCCACTTGAGGGGTTGCACGGTACACTTTTTCGGATTTTTGATAGAGCATTTCCTTCGTACACGTAAAAATAAAAACAAAATGGTTTACACTGGGATTGAGGATCTCTGCCAGGAACATGCGTGCTTTGCACTTTATCCGTAAATATGCTATTGATAGTGTTTTTTTTTGTATCATACTACAATAATTATCGTAGGGTATATAGAAGAACTATTAGAGCTGCTAAAGTTCTCTACTATGGTGAGAGACTTGATACTGCAGGTAGCAGACCAAGGGAAGCATGGAGGATCGTAAATGACCTGCGTGCGGGGTGCAGCCCTTTGCAGGCCTCCAATGACATCTCTGTGGACCGATTGAATTCCTTTTACTGCTCAATCGCTTCCTCACTTTCAAAAAATATAAATAATCCAGGAAGTCCACTGCATTATCTGGGAAAAGTTTCGGTCTGTGACTCGTTTTATTTGACTCCGACTGACATTTTTGAACTAAAAGAAATATTTGGGGAAATAAAAAATAAAAATGCATCAGGTTGGGACGAGATTTCACTGCGAATTTTCCTTGCTCTTCCGGATGAAGCTCTTGTGGCCATGGAAGCTGCTATAAATGACTCGTTTTGTAAAGGAACATTTCCATCTTGCCTTAAGAGGGCTCAGGTTTTGCCTCTTTTTAAGGGTGGGGATCATGGAGACCCTTCGAGTTACAGACCCATATCCCTACTCCCGACACTTTCGAAGATTGTGGAGAAGCTAGTGAAAAGAAGGGCCTTGGCGTTTTTGCAGAAGCATTCCATTCTGAGGTCGGAGCAGTTTGGATTTCGGCACTCTAGGAGTACTAATGATGCCATTTTTTCCTTTTTGGAAAAATTATATCTCCAGTTGAACAGGGGTGAAGCGGCTGCGGCAGTGTTCTGTGATTTGTCAAAAGCGTTCGATTGCGTGAGTCACAGAATACTGTTGCAGAAGCTTGAAGTTTATGGTTTCAGGGGCGTTGCCTTGGACTGGTTCAGGTCCTACTTGTCGGATCGCTCTCAGACAGTGGTGTTGAGGGATCGGGTGTCGGCGCCTATGGTGACGACGGCCGGTGTCCCTCAGGGATCGGTTTTGGGGCCGCTGTTGTTCCTGATATATATCAACGATCTCCCCTCTATTGACATTGATGGCTTTTCTACGATTTTCGCGGATGACACGACTATCCTCTGGCACCACCGGGATGTCGAGTTACTGGGGGAAGTTATTAATAGTGATCTGGCAAGGATTGAAAGGTGGTGTGATTCCAACCTTCTGGTTTTTAATGCTTCAAAAACCAACGTTGTCAGCTTTAAGTGTGATGATGTTGATGTTTCAATTGATAACATGAGTGTAGGTTGTGCGGATGTTGTGAGTTTTCTGGGGATATATATATATAGATGGAGCCCTGAACTTTGCTACGCATGTTTCCAACATTTCTGCGAGACTTGCGTCTGGGTGCTATG
Organism: Pissodes strobi; assembly: GCA_016904865.1. Lineage (NCBI taxonomy): Eukaryota > Metazoa > Arthropoda > Insecta > Coleoptera > Curculionidae > Pissodes > Pissodes strobi. The sequence continues at coordinate 240,963 of MU181975.1, forward strand.
CAATAAGAATAATATCTAGCGAATTGAATACAGAGGTAGCTAGAAATGCTTATTTCGCGCTTATTGAAAGTCATCTTCGATACGGGATATGCTTTTGGGGATGTTGTTCTCAATATCTTTTTAACTCGCTGTTTATTTTGCAAAAGATAGCCCTAAGATATCTTTGTCGGGCTGCACCCAGAGATTCCTGTAGGCGTCTGTTTCTTGCCCAGGGAATTCTCACTATACCCAGTATTTTTATATTGGAGACTGTGTGTCTGATGTATAAGAAACATGCAGCGGATATTGACAGGTCTTCTTGCCACAATACAAGAAGCGCGCGCACTATTGGCTTGCCCATTCCTTCTTCTGGTCTTATCCAGAATTCGCTGTTTTATAAGAGCAAAAAAATATTCAATAAACTTCCACAGAGACTTCGGAATGTCTCAAACTTAATGATATTTCGAAGAGATGTTAAAAGACTTTTGGTCGAGAAGGCCTATTATTCAGTCGACGAGTTTATGAGGGGTAATTTGGAGTAGTCCATGCATGGATGTTTTATTTTATAAGTGTAGGTTTATTATTTACCACTAATTTTGTTTTTTATGTGATTTAGATTAATGGATTTTAACTGTTGACATATTGTGAATTGATTGTAATTGTATTTTGTTATATTTAAATGTATTCATGTCATGTACTGCTTTGTCAATGAGAAATGATTTCTTCTGATAATAAAGCTATATTGCTCTATATCAATGACCACTTGAATATGATATTCTTGCATTATAAGCTCTTCATAGGATGTTATGCTATAAGGGTTGTTAGTTTGAATTACCTGTAATGCTTTGACTTCTAATTGTATTTTGTTATATTTATTTTATATATTAATTTTTACCATTTTAATCTTTTTTTGCATATCAGAATTTAAAAATTACAGTTACGTGCTACATTTATGAATTAGTGCTAAGTTTTCTTTTTAAACAGCTTTGTCAATGAGAGAAAATCTTCTGACAATAAAGCAAATTTGATTTGATTTGATTTGATATCTTGTACTTTTCCGATTGTATACCCCCGATGTCGTAAATGACGCTTCGTCAGTCCATAGAATTGTATTATATAAATTATAATCTTCGTCTTGCTCTCTCCTCAGCATTGAAGCAACAAATCGAAATCGAAGTTCTTTTTGATTTTGTGTTAAGTACTGAACGGGAAGGATGCAATATGGTTTTAGACCACATTTATTTACAGTTCTGGGAACTATTTCATAGCTTACTCTCCGGAGTCCTGGACCATACCTTACTTCTCGTACCGCTTGCGGAATAGAACTCTTCGGATTTATAGTAAAATATTGAACAATGGCTCGATTCCTTTTGTTCTGTCTTTTCATCTTTCTTGGCTTATCTTTCAATGTCTTGCTTTCTTCAAATAGGGTCTTAATTCTGAGAATTGTATCTACTGAAATGTGTCTCTGGAAACTCTTAAAAAATGTTCTTTGTGTTTGTCGAGCATTATCTCCACTTTTGTAATATAATTTTATTACACTTAGTCGTTCTTCTAAAGAATATTTCATTATATGTAACTAATTCGTGAAAAATATAGTATAGAAATTTGAAAGTTGATTATTTGGTCTGTCTCACGGCCGCTTTAAAGCAGCTTAAAGGTTGAACAGGTGAAACGGGTATCCATCTATCAGGTATTAATCGTACGGTAGACGAACATTTTCCGAATTTAAAACTGAAGAAAAAAGGCGTTTTTGAATTAAAAATCCATCATATTAGATCAAAATTTATATGAGAAATCGGATAAGCACATCAAAAATATGGCATCCCATTTAAAAAAATATCAAACTGACCCCTAGCACTTTTATTTGATGTTCAATTGTTTTTTGCTGAATATATCCGAATTCGCGGGAGAAAATAACATAAGATGGCTATTTCAGTTTTTTTTTTATAAAAGTACAGGGAAAGTAAAAAAATCGCCTGTCTAGTCCTCGTTGGAAAACCCTGTACAGCTTTTTAGATAACAGATGCTGTTAGTAGCGGTATCAAATCTCCGTTGAAAATTTAATGATAACTGTTTTATTAGGTTCCACATTTACTTTGATGTTGGGAATGACAACTCTAAGCTATAATATCGTATAACCTAGGTATCTCACAAGAAATCAAATTTATCTAGAATTTTAAATTAAGTGAACTAATATGTCAAACTTATGAATTAATTAAAAAATAATCAAATTCTAACTCCTATTCCCAAAACTTGATGCGTTTGTTGAATTTTGAAATAGATATGTTGAAACGGTTTTCAGTGTTCTGATGTTTGTTCCATTGCAATGCAAATTATTTTACAAATATGCTTCATGTAAATGAAACAAAAAATAATAAAAATATTTTAATTGCCTAAAGTAACAATTATTATTTCATTAAATTATGGGTTTTGATATATTGCTTAATACTTATTGCGCGGGTTGATATAAAGGAATATTTCATAAACATACTTAAAGGCTTAGATGATCTATCAAATTTAAATTACGATTATTAAAAATATTGTTATACATACCAAGAAAACGAATATCCCTGACATTTCAAGAATGTGGCCGAACAGCGTTTTCTTACCTAAAAAGGAAAAGTGAAAATAAGTCAAGAAATCAATATAAGAAAAATGCGCGCTGAACGGTTTTATGTAACCGTATCTTTTTTCTCGGTTCTAATGGAGCGGCAACGATACAACCTGCTTGTTTGAAAAGAGGTCAAATTTACGTCCGGCGTTTCGTCTTATTAAAATTGAATATTGATCGAAAATCAACTAATAAATCTTGCACTGATTGTCCACAATGTCATAAAACTGTCAGATGTTGCATCTTACATGAATCATGACAAAATTCATAACTCATAATAATATATAATTTCGTATATATGTTCAGGTTTTCACGGTTTGCATTTCAAAGTCATTGCACAATCGGAAAAGTGTTTTAAATATGTTATACCGGCAACTGTAGGTGAATAAACGACGATCTAAAAAAATTGATTTTATTTAAATTAAAATTTTGAAAAAATCGGTAAACGATTGCAGATATTTATTTGAGCAAACATAACTAGGTACGATTTAGTAGAGGGATCTAGTAGGATATCGATAATGGCACATTCGGAATTAAATCTTGGTTGTATTTTTCAACATATAGCCAAAAATAAAGCGTACCTACCTATATGAAAGATCTATTAAATTGCTGAATTTTAATTAACCATTTTGCATATATCTAAAATCAGTTGAAATGTTATATTTTGAAAAGGTTTAAAAGATTAAAGTTAGAACAAATACTTTAGTTTCTGTTCTTTAATTGATTTATAATAATTTTTCATCTAATCCGAATAGAGAAAAACCTTTAAATATATAATTTATGGATACAGCTTGATGTCAAAGAGCCCAGCCGTTTCCATATTCGTCTGGGTCGAGAAAAAAACAAAACAACAACTTTCACTTATCTTGACCAAAAAATTAGACACTTATCAAACTACACGCGATAAAGATAAACCAGGGATATTTCAATTCAAAAATAGCAGAGTTTCCCACTGTAGAAGGAACTCCGCCTTCATTATCTGGTATGGGAGAACGAAATATTAGAGAAGATCGACTTATATAGTTTTGCCTTTTAGAAGAGTATACATATGGAAATGCCGTAAAGTGGAAAGTCTGAGATCGGTTGTACCTGGGAAAGTAGAAGTTTAGTACCTCCATTAGGTATCAAGGTGTCAGTAAATTGGTAACAATAAAACTGAACAAAAAATTCTTCTTGAATGACATGTCGTCCGAACTAAGCAATCAACCAAAGAATCTAAAAACACTCAAGTGTGTATTTTTCCACCACTATTATTTAACTTCTACTATGAAACACTAGATAATGAACCTCTAGAGATAAAAGATAATGGAGCACATATAGATATACAAACGACATGGTTTATTGGAAAATGGGATCGATGAACCTCACCAGTTAAAAACAAAACTCGACATTACAAGCAGAGAATACAGAATATGAATAAAAAGAATATAGTGGACAACAATATAGAGAAGCTGCCGCAGTTTTTGAAGTTACAACTTCTTTAGGTGCTTTTTGCGTTTTTTTTTGTGGGGATTGAATGAGACCGAGCCGTCACGCGTCACGGCTATGTAACGTAACCCTCCTTCTACTGGCATGTTCCCATATAGGTAGAGGGCTGAAGTTTTCAGGGAATGTAGCCGGGGTAAAAAGAAGGTCCGAAATTTTTATGGTAGGTGTACGGGGGGATCGGGGCTCTAATTTAAGGGGGTATTTTGGGGGGACAACCGTTTTTCGCCCGTATCTCTGCAACGAAGGCTCGGATCGAAATTCTGACAAACGATGACCCTGCTAGTTGAAGTTCTCATTTCTGTCGTGCGGTCTTAAGCACAGATCAATTTTTTTTTGTTATGGATACTAAAGTATCCTATGGCCCTCGACGAGCGATGTGTGTGAGCAGATGTTTATTGACACGGTTCTTGAATAGTTGTAGGTTGTAATTAAGGGAAAACAGATGTCCTGGGAGTGGTTTCCACAGTGATGCAGTGCGCCAGACAAAAGAGTTCTTGTAAAGCGAAGTTATAGGTGTTTCCAGTTGTACGATGAACTAGTGCGCTCTTGCCGTCTGACGTGACTGCCTGACAGGCGTTGCCAGGGACGGGATGAGGAGGGCCAAATCCTGGGAACATCTGCCGTGGAACTATCTGTAAAACAGGAACATCTCGGCCACATGTCTGCGGTGTTCCAGACTATCGAAATTTCGGGTCAACTCCGGGTACTCCGATGAGACGCACAGCTCTCTTCTTGATGGAATCAAACAACTTTAAGACGTGTTTTGGTGCGGCACCCCAGATATGTGAACAATATCCTAAGCACGGTCTTATTTGCGCTTTGTAAAGCAATAGCAACTGCTGCGGTGTATACAGTTTTTTGTTGCGAAATAGCGCACCAAGCTTCTGGGAGGCTGATTTGGCGATGTTAGCAACGTGGTCATACCAGAACATATTGCTGTTGACCGAGACACCCAGTAGTCCGATTGACGAGGATGAAGAAATGGTTGATCCTGCCATATTGATGTCAGGGTCCACCATATTGGCCCTCTTGGTAACCGTGGCTGCTTGGGTCTTTGCTGCATTGAACTGGACCAAATTTCTGTCGCCCCGAATTTGAACTTTCTCCAGATCTTGACTAATTGCTGCACTCTGCTCCTGTCTGCGAGAATAAGTCTCAGTCGCTGGTAAAGATTTTTCTGATCTAAATTGGGAGACAAGGGTACTCTCATCTGCAAAACTGTAAACAGGATTATTCGTTTCGGTCAGAAGGTCATTAATATAGATGAGGAACAGAGTTGGTGAAAGTATTGCGCCCTGAGGCACGCCCGCGTTAATGGTGAATGTGTCTGAGATGTGTCCATCAACTGCAACGTGCAGAGATGGGTTCTTAAGGAAACTGGCAAGCCAGCTGCAGAGAGAGGCTGGCAGTGCGAAGGACGGCAGTTTGCTGAGCAATCCGTCATGCCAAACTCTGTCGAATGCCTTCGAAATATCCAGCGCAATCGCTTGAGACTCTCCGTAGTTCTTAACTGCCCGACTCCATATATGAGTGACATAGGTTCTCCTATCGATCTCTCTTTGTGAAAGCCGTATTGATTATCGCTGATTATTATGTTGCTCTCGAGGTACTTGAGTAGTTGCTGGTTGACTACACGTTCCATGACTTTGGAGATTATGGGAAGCAAGGCAATTGGGCTATAGTTTGAGGGCGTGGTTTTCTGATGGGTGTATACCTTTTCGGTAAGACAAAGAAAAAAAGTCTGGAAAAAACGGGTGTTCGTTCGTTGACCCAGTTCTTTAACACGATGGCAGGTATTTCGTCCGGTCCTGATGCCTTCTGCGTATCCAGTTCTTTAAGGATTTTACGAATATCACGGTTAAACTTGACTTCTGTCATGGTAGTGTTGATACTCGATATGGTGGGGGGAGCCTTGTCTTGGGGAACGTCTAAGGTAGAGTGCGATAAAATACTTGGAAATCTGATTATACCAAGATTAGGATCTAGATAAACAAGTCAAATGCAAAGTTAGTTCTTATCAACTGCGATATAAATTTGAAAAAAGAGTCCAGACGTGTCCATACTTGTCTGGATCGAAAGAAACACACAGCAAATTTCTGCACGGCATTCTAATGAAAAAATCGCTCAAAATCGAGAAAACCAATGCAAAATAGAAGAGTTTACCACAGTGGATGGAATTGCGTCTCAATTATTTGGTCTAGGAGAACAAAACATTAGAGAAGATCGACGTACACAATTTTGCCAAGAGAAATGCTTCAAGATTATGAGCTCTTGCTTTTGCCTGCCTTGTAGAAGGGTATACATATGTGAATCAGCATAAAGTGGGAAGGAAAAATATGGTCTGAAGTAGACTTTACATTGTTAAGTAGAAGATTTAGTACCTCTATTAGGTATCAAGGTGTCAACATATATGAGAGCTGAGAGCTGACGTATTATCTGAATAAAATATATTACTTATGGTAAAGATAAAACTAGACCTAGCCATTGTTCGTAAACATAAAACTCTTCTTGAATAACATGTCGTGTGAACTAAACAAGCAACCAAAGAATCTAAGAACAGCCAAGTGTGGATGAAAATAAACGTTGGAAGAACATCAAACACGTAATGAAGATGATCTCACAAATGTGATTTCAAAAAATAGGCCGAAAAACAAAAGATTGGTGCAAGAAGTATTGCAACTAATAAATGAAAGATGCAAACAGAAACATGTGAACCCAGACAAATATAACATAAAAACAGAACAATTAAATTTAAGATCAGAAGAGTAAAGAGTAAATGGATACAACAAAAATTCCAAGAGATGGAATTATTTCGGCAATACATGATACATGATACACAAAACTTAAAGAAAAAAACGTGGAAAATATAGAAGAAGAAGGTACCAATTAATAAATGCTTTCATAAATATACTAACTATATAAACACAATATTAATCACCTTAAAATACGCAAGCCCAAACTTTAACAAAAAGATATAATTTTGGCAAAACAGTAAATACGCTACGAAAAAAAGTTTTACTAACAATACCAATCGCCGCCCTCCCTTAAATTCTTGGTTGCGCCACGGCGAAGATGAATACCTAAGACAAGCATACATTGTGCCACCAACATTTTAACTTGTACTATCAAACACTAGCTACTGAACCACTAGATATAAAAATTAATGGAGCACTTGTAGATATTATAAGTTATGCAAATTAGATGGTTTATTCTTGAATAACTTGTCGTGTGAACTAGAGAATCAACAAAAGAATCTAAGAGCACCCAAGTATGGAAGAAAGGGAAACTTAGAAAAGCACCAAAAACACAATGAAGGTAATATAGCCCGAGACAAACTGTGATTTCTAAAATAGACCCAAAAACATGGGAGGGGGGAGGGGGTGTTGATTATACCAAGATTAGGATCTAGATAAACAAATCAAATATACGGTTAGTTCTTACCAACTGGCGTATGAACTTGAAATTAAGATTGCGATACGCTAAATCGCAACGTCTGGTATGTTCTCCTATATGGACAAGAGGCACTGAATAAGAAAGCAGTGCTGCAGAATAAGCTGGGAACTTAAAGTACCACGTACCGACAAAGTAACCAGTTACAAAATCCTCGGAAGAATGGAAGATAAAATATAACAAAATTAAAATCTTCGGCCCCCAATGCGTAATTCAAAATATCAGCTGGTTTACCTTATGGTTGTGTGGAAGATTGAGAGCAATCGTGATATAGAGCTCAGTATTTGCATATAAAAAAATTTAATTTTTTACCTAAAAAGATGGAAAGATTACTTTAAAATCAACATTCGACTCAGATGTTCAGAAAGGATGTCTAAATTTTCTCCATGTTTGGGTCAGTTTTGCCTTGGTGGTGCTTATGAAAATTACATGCTTAAATTTTTCCATGAACTTTGTTATAGCTTCTTCTATAACAATATTATTCTAGTATCATACCCATCAATATACGGCATGCAATTACTATTATATGCACTAATCTAGAAAAATATCTAAAATGAAACAAGACTGCTGCAAAATCCTCGCGGATTAAGTTACTTGCCATCGGAAAATCAGAGCGGGAATAGAGTCAGCCTTTCAAAGATGAAATCTCGAAATCCGATTAAAAGTAGAGCAAAGGATAAAGCCGTGGAGACACGCAACGATCCCCCGGTCCATCCATTACTCTAGCTGGCGCCAAAGTCGGAAGAGAACACCTATAGCGTTGGCAATCACGTGACAGACCGTCTGGATAGAGAATAAGGGAGCCATAAGATGATGAGAATAGTATGTAGATACTTCATAGTATCTATCTAAATGCTACAATTTTTTACTTTTAAATTATTTTGCTGATCAGTGCGAATCTGGCGGTAATGAAGATTTTAAATTAAATCAAAAAGCAATGTTGTAAAGTCATTTTATAATATTTTATTTGACATGAATTACGCTAATAATTACTAAGTAAATATGTATAGACTTGGTGTCTCTGAAAAGGTTATATTCACCAAGCTTAGTACCTTTAAACAATTACAATTGGAAAAGCATTACCAACATGAAAAAAATGTTTTCTGCTAATTGTAATCATTAGTTCCGAAGAATTAATATCAGCAAATTAGACAAAACTTCTAATTAAAAACCTCAGCATTGAAAAATTAATTTTCATTCTATTGCTTTTTGATAAACGTTTAATTAAAATCATTCTGCAGCTATATTGAAATACTTTAATGTACAGAGTTTCTATCCAGATTTTGCATCAGAGCTAAAATCCTTATATGAAGAATTAGCCTATAATATAAGATTTAAAAGCTTTAGGACTTTACTTGAGGCGTAAAGATCTGCTAAAAAAAACAATTAACTTATTGTTTTAAATGGGACACCCTATGTATAGTTATTTATTGGATTAAAATCGCTAAATGTTTCGAAAATGTCGGGAAACGCAATTTCTAGGTAAAACAAATTAAGGCGTTTATTCTTTTTCTTGAAAAAAAGATGTGACCAGATTAAAAATGCTGAATTGGTGCTTTTTTTTTGATCTTCAGTTTGAAAAATCTACTATAAGCGTACGTGCCAGCGAACGCATAAGCTATTTTCAAGAAATCAGCCTCACATTCGTAAACCTTGTGATTCCTGTTATAAAAAGATTATTCAACAAATTTCCGTAAGATGTCGGTAAATTCGAGAAAATCGAGGTTAAAATGAAACAGAACAGAATGATCAGTGATAATCAATGCGGCTTTCGCAAAGAGGGATCGACTGGAGATATATTGGCCTATGTCACTCATTATATGGAGTAGGGCAATTAGAGTCTCGAGCGATTGCATTGGATATTTCAAAGGCATTCGACAGAGTTTGGCATGATGGACTGCTCAATAAACTGCTGTCCTTCGGACTGCCAGCCTCTCTCTGCAGCTGGCTTGCCAGTTTCCTTAAGAACCGATCTCTGCACGTTGCAGTTGATGGACACATCTACCATCAATGCGGGCGTGCCTCAGGGCGCAATACTTTTACCAACTCTGTTCCTCATCTATATTAATGACCTGCTGATCGAAACGAATAATCCTGTTAACAGTTTTGCAGATGACAGTACCGTTGTCTCCCACTTTAGATCAGAAAAACCCTTACCAGCGACTGAGACTCATCGCCGCAGACAGGAGCAGATTACATTAATTAATCAAGACCTGGAGAAAGTTCAAACTTGGAGCAGCCGAAATTTGGTCCAGTTCAATGCAGCAAAGACCCAAGCAGCCCGTTTACCAAGAGGGCCAATACAGCGGATCCTGACATCATTATGGCAGGATCGACCATTCCTTCATCCTCGTCAGTCGGACTGCTGGGTGTCTCGGTCAACAGCAATATGTCCGGGCACGACAACGTTGTTAACATCGCAAAATCAACCTCCCAGAAGCTTGGTGCACTATTTCGCAACAAAAAACTCTATACACCGCAGCAGTTGCTCTTGCTCTACAAAGCGCAAATAAGACCGTGCTTAGAATATTGCTCACATATCTGGGGTGCCGCACCAAAGCACACCCTAAAGCTGCTGGATTCCATTCAGAAGAGAGCTGTGCGTCTCGTCGGCGACCCGGAGTTGACCATAAATCTGGATAGTCTGGAACACCGCAGACATGTGGCCGAGATGTCTCCGTTTTACAGATACTTTCACGGCAGATGCAGGATTTGGCCCGCCTCATCCCGCCCCTGGCAACTCCTGTTAGACAGTCACGACAGACAGCAAGAGCACACCAGTTCGTCGTACAACTGGAAACACCTAGAGCATCGCTTTACAAGACCTCCTTTGTCTGGCGCACTGCATCACTGCGGAACTCACTCCCAGGACGTCTGTTTCCCACTAATTACAACCTACAACTGTTCAAGAACCTTGTCAATCAACATCTTCGCACACACACCGCTCGTCGAACGTCATAGGGTATCCTTTTAGTGTGTGTGCCGCTGCCATAAAAAAAATGCAGAAAGTTTCAAAAAAATTTCCAATTCTATACGAGACTTAATAGATTGCGTCGAATAATTTAATATGATGTTTAGGTTAAGATATGATTAATACATTTAATTGCCTCAAATCTCATTGAAAACAGTTTAAAGTAGGAAAAATGTGTCAGGATATGAAAATGTGGAAATCTTTTCGTAATTAGAAGCAGTTGCTGGTGGATTTTATGGCAAATATCGAGGCAAAAAATAAAACTTTTGCATATCGATGCGTATAGTTTTTGTGACAAGTAGGTAGATTTATTTGCCTGAAAGCTCATTTAAAATGATTTGAAGATGGGAAAATCAGCCAGGATAGGAGAATGTTAATTTTTTCAAGCGAGAAACGGTTTCTGCCGATTTTACGGAAGATTTCGAGGTAAAATTTTACATCGTAGTTAATGTAAGTAAATTCAAAATATAGAACACAAAAAAAAATACTTTTATTTCATAATATTAATTTCGCATTGTTGAAGTTTTTACTTCGGTTGGGTGGTCTCAAACACAGACTATTTTTTATGTAATTTTACCACTAATAATACAATATTTGCGAACTCACATGTTGAAACAATGATATTACATACAAAAGAAGTAATCGTTAAAGATCAAGCCTTTGCCACCGGCGCACACGATCGTTCATGGCCTCCTCACCCATCAGGCTAGACATAGCGAATAACGAAATTCTTCTTCTAGCTGATAGTACTTAATTTTGTTACCTAAGCATTTTTTTATCTTCTTGTAATAATTCCTATTTGATTTTGTGAGTTTCTCGCATACCGCAATATCAATGGCTTTCAAAACTTTCTAGGCATTAAACATTACGTATCTCCTGAAATTTAATACAACAAGAGAACTTTAAAGTTTTAAAAAGTGCTCCTTCTTAAGTATACCTGTTAGATAATAAAACTAATTTTAATATATTTAACAGATATTTGACGCTTCGGAGGAAACCTAAAATTTTATATTGTTCACTTAATAAAGCCTATAGAGATGACTTCAAATATAAAAACGATCCTGTATGTATATTTAACTTCCAAACCAATAAGACGCTGTTTGTTTTATCCGAAGGACAGATTTTCTGAGCATCAAATACAAATAACCCTCCCCACTTTTCATTAAAAATTTAAAGGTTGCTAGCATCCCTGACTGTTCAAACTTCATTTATAATGGAAAGTTTCTTAATTAACATTTTTTAGTAAGTATATATAAAATAAGACTATAATAAATTTACCTTAAGAATTTTTAATTAATTTCGCTCATCGTTTGTTTTAATTTTTGTTTCTAGTTTAATTTAAGTAGATGTTTTTAAAATGTACTTGTGCTTACAAACAATGTAGTCTGCTTTAGTAAATTTGTACAAACGCTGTTACATTGCACTTTGTTAGCTGAAATATAATGTAAAGCTATGGTGATTGAAGTTGTTAGAGCTCAAATTTGGTAATCTATCATTAAGATGTGGTAAAGGCATAAGAATAATAACATTTTGTTTTCCCACCTCTTTCTTCCCATTGAATTTTTTTTGTAATCTAGTCATCTGAACAAGCAAAACTATACAAATCGTTATAGAATGCCAATGGGATATGAGCGCTTATAATACAAAATCCAAATAAAATCATGGCTTTAGCAGGCTTATTCACCTGGTGCAAATTCATTTCCCCGCTAAATATGGATTTCAAGATAACGCAAAACCACAACGCGTGAACTATGAGCAATTTCCCCCATATCCGTCGGCAAAACTACGATGAGTTTCGATTTGTTTGGAACTCATCATCAGGCCGATGCAGCCGTGTGACATATATGAAGTGAACTTTCACCAGGTAAATCTTCTTCTTCTTCTGTCTCAACTCATATTTGTCCACTCTTAGCCGTAATTTCCTTCCATCTCGTTCCACTCTTCTCAATTTTTGCTGTCCTCATTCACTGCCTGTCAGCTATGGTTCATAACATGTCATCGATCCATTTTTTTTGGATGGTCGTCCCGCCCTTCTTTTCATTACTCTTGGTCTCCACTCCGTTAGTTTTTAGTGCATCTGTCTTCAGCTTGTCTGCTCACATGTCCCGCCCAACGTTATTCCTATGAGCTAACGCTAATTTGATCTCACTTTATCTTTAGGCGTCCAACATGTGTCGATACCAGCGAGTACCAGTAGGAAACGTACATCTGAAACAAGCTTTTTATCGCCTGAACAAGTGCAACCGTTTCCTAAAGCCCAAGCTAGACAAAGTAAGAAAAGAGGAAGATAATGTAGCAAAATAATTATTGGCGCAGACCGGGAGTGTATGAGGAATAAAGAGGCAAAAGTCGAAAAAAAAGGTTAAGGTTGTAGCCAAAGATTTACCTTTTGACAAAGAAAAAAACGTGCCAGACCCAAATTTCCTCCTTCTGCGAAAAACCCAAGTCTAAATATAAAAAAAAGATTAGCGCAGGATTTTGAATCTTCTTCTGACAGCCAAGGCGATATATCCATTGCATCAACTTTGATGAAGAAAGTGCAAATGAATCATGGTGGTGTTGTGGCAACACCAATGCGGCAGATAAGGATGGAGAAAAATGGAGCCGTTGCACTATGTGTGGTCGCTAGGCTCATAACCTATGGGCCGATCTTGATGAAGATGAGTGAGAAACATACGTATGCGATATTTGTTTAAAGAAGCTATAGTTTGGTTATTTATTTACATATATATTTTTTCCAAAAACATTTCATCTTCTCTCAGGCATTTGTTGTTATTCATCTGACCTAGAGCTATTATGATCTCATCTTTATTTATCTTTATTGGCTTTTCTGATCTAAAGTTTTGATTGTTTTTCCTATTGTAAGTTTGTTTTATTGCAGTTTTGTAGAGATTTGGGTAAAATAGTTGGATCGCTTGGATGTCTTTTTATTTTCTACTATTACGTTTTCTTGATTTCATATGACAGTTTTTAGCGTAAGACTTTTTGCAATTTGGTTGATGGTTTCTATGAGAGAGCAATGATGACGACTCCTACGTGTAGGCTTCTTCCATCTCTTTCCGCTCTCCTCAATTTTTTGCTGTCCTCATTCACTACCTGTCAGCTATAGTTCGTATGTCATTGTTCCATATTTTTTGGGTGGTCGTTCCGCCCTTCTTGTTTTTTACTCTTCATCTTCACTTTGTTAGTTTTTAGCAACTACATCTGTCTTCAGATTGTCTGGCCACGTACCCTGTCCAATGCCACTTCTTCCTTGTTATTCTGTCTATGATGTGTCTAACCTTTGTTCTTCTCCTGATCTCAGAACTTCCTATTATATATCTCAATGAGATACCGATAATAGTTCATTCCATCGTTTTTTGCTTGTTAGTATTTGTCCTTGTTAGTGATTTCCATTCCATACGTGTTAACCGGCAAGATATATGTGTTGTATATTTTGGTTTTCAGGTTTACATAAACAATAACTATACCTACAACTAAAAGCCATATAAACAAATAGTTCATATATTTAGGAGAGCTCTTTACAAATCAATTTCATGATCCTTATTCTCACTAATGATAAAAATCTGCTTCACAAAACGCCGAAGATTACAAATGCACCGCAGCGATGAGGACATACTAAAAGGAAGCAATAAATATTGAGAGAAGTTAATAATGAATAGTTAAATTCGAATAATTTGATTGTGATTGTATTATCACCGACATATATTTGAAGGAATGATATCTAACTTTTACCAATTGGAACTATAGACTATGTAACGTATAATAAACCTATTTAGATGGCCACCGATTACAATTTATATTTTCAGACACGAGGATTAACTCGGTGAAATTGATTCTCGCGAGCAATAATATCTGGGCCACGAAATACCAAAGAGCATGAATGAATGCACCGAAGTGATGTTGGATCATTATAGTCATAGAAGAAAAATAACTAAGAATCAAATTCGGATAACATCATTGATTCTGGCTGAATTACGATCCACGTGGATTGATTGAATGTATCATATCCAATTACGACTGGTCAGAACAAACGGTTGCGCTTTGCAAATAATATTTATTCTAATATTGTGAGCATAGTTTAGGCAATTCCACAAACCCGAGGACTCACATATATTAACTATTTTGTCATTAACAAAAATTGGGCCCATTAAACTATTGTTATGGATTACGCTGTTCTAAATTTATTTGCTGCCTAAATCATGCGACCTTTTCATTCATTTCTTTTTATGACTTGTTTGTTTACTACTGCAATACTGACCTATGTTTACGTACTTTAGCTCATTTTTATACTTGTTTGTTTACGGAAATCAGACATATTATAGCAGCACAGGTGTGCAATATTAGAAAGACATATCATTATAAGAATTGGTAGACGAGGACCGCGTTGTTAGCGAAAACAAAATAATAATAATGATAAATTTTTGCATAGAAGTGAGTAGTATAGTTGAAATATAATTAATGCATCGAAGATGAATGAACAAACCTGAAGCAAATAGGAGTAATTAATTAACATAGTATTTTATACCAAGAAAGCAGTCGTCAATGTCATAAATGAGAGAGTGGTGTATTTTTGCAAGTCATAAATGCCTTGAGCTTGGCCCTCAGAATCATTAATACTTCATTACGAGTATTTTTACTGATACGTCAATAAACAAAAACAGCACATATTACGTTCAGAAATCTGAAATATCGCGGTTTCCAATTTCTCCTTCCGCCGTTTTATTTCTGGCCTAAATTATATAACAATTCCATTCATGTGTTTTTATTACTTGTTTGTGTTCTACTGTAATACTGACCTATGTCTATGCATTTTAGCTTGTTTTGAACTTACTTGTTTACAGGAACTAGTAAACAAGGCTGAAGGGGCGAGGGCCTTTTTGCTGTTGACGAAGGATCTCGAGTCTACCAATTAAATTCTTATGCTGGGAAAGAGGGAAATGAAATTCAGGCAATTTCATTTCAATGACATTATTTCTTTCTTGAATATTTTAAGCTATGGAAAAATCATCTTACTGGAAAAGAGGTCTCGAGATTAATTGGGTTAATGCCCATTTATTTATGTTTTCCAATGTTTCTGTTCTTGGTAGTTTTATTTTGTGTATTCTTTAGGACTGCAATTGACGAAGCTAAAATGAGCATACAGATAGAAACATAAACATATTTATGTACTTAGAAAGCTTCCTGCTTTTATGTAAATAAAATAACGTTAACTCTTTAATGTCATTTTCAACTTTTCTTCCGCAAACCTTCTATTTCTATCTAATAATCCAAAAAAAAAAACAAGAAATCTAGAAGTTTTGTTCCAATTTGGGAAATATATTCTTCATTTTTATCGGCGAGCGGCATTAGAACACAGTTTTTATGGAAAAGCACGATGACTCTTGAAACCGTAACTCGTAGTCATCTTTTTCTTGACGACAGTATGCTCTCTATCCCCCATCTTTCTTCCCACGCTTTCATTTGGAAGGTCCACTATCCAATACTCAATAAATATATTTTTTTATTGGTTGGGCAATGAGGAATTCTAGCTTCTTGCCTGGGCATGGTCAGTTATTATTATTCGTGAAGGTCCGGCATGGATTGCAATCTGGTTTTAGGTTCTTGTCAGCTATAGCTAGATTGTCATTGTAAATAATATATTATGAATTAACGACTACAATAATCATCACGTTCTAAAACAAACAAAAGAAAGTTGTCAGCATCTAACCTTCCTGTTACTGCACATTTAGTCAAATCTGGCATCGAAATGATGTTATTTACTACTTACTACTAAGCACATCTTTGCAGCTTTAGAGGGATTTACAGTCATATCTTCATCAAAAATAGCCACTGATATTCCGTACTGTCGGAACTGGACATCAAGTCAATGAATTTATACCAGGTAGAAATTACCAATTAGATGGTTGGTTAATAGTACATTAGTAACCGAATTACTCAATATAATATTAAGAGTTTCGGCAACAAAATGCTCTCCATTAGTTTTAAATGATTCCCAGATATGAACTAGCATTGATAACTTATTTTGCTCATATCTGGGGCAACGTTCATCAAATCGTAGGGCGTTGTTCTGCTCATACTATTTCTCTATTTAAATCCATATAAGATGGTTGCTTGTTCGACTAGCAGACAAAATTATGATCCCATTTAAATCTTTCAGGTTTCAGCAATAGTTTTATCTTTTTTATTTCATAACTCTCATATATCTGTGTGTAAGTAGTACTCTATCGTCAAAGAATACGCATCGAATTCTACTTTATTAGAGAATCCTCTAATTCTTTCTCAAACATTACAAAAATTATTAGAGAAAAAGGCAATAATAATAATTACTTTAATTTGATAACTCCATCATAATCAAATTTCATAATATAAGAAAAGTTATCCAAACACTATAGCTTCAGCAGATGATTTAAATCTATATATGCAAAAATAAAAGTTCGGATTTTTCCGATTTAAGGATAAAAAATTAATAAATATTCAAATCGATTTGGTCATTATGGATCATTAAAATGCAAAATCGGACTGTTTAAAGATTCAAGCGCCTTTTGTTTCAACCTTTTTCTTTCGGTATGACTGATTTGGCATTTTCTGTTCCAATGATTGATAAATTATTTTCATTTTTTTTCTCCGTAATTGGAGCCTATAGATGATAGGAAAAATCAATTCAGCAAAAAATGCGAAACTAATATCTACTTAGAGTATAGCTGATAAAAATTTGTTTAGAACAACAAATATAACATGTACCCTAACGCTCTTTTTTGTAAAACGAATATACGTTCGGAAACAGTTGTTATGTACTTCGAAAAGAAATGCCATATCTCAAACGGGCCTCCATTGAGGCAAAGTATGAATAACTTATTCTGTTCCTATCTAGTTGATTTGAAATTATTCTCAACTCATAACAGTTCGATGACAATCTCGAATTCAACTGTTTTACATGACTTCAAATCTTGTATTTTATCAATATAAATTCCCAATTTTTTTTAATACAAATTATTTAAAACGTAGTCTTCCAGTGTTTAAATCAAATTTAAAGGGCATGGCACTAGTTTTTGATACATTAAAACATAATCCATTTGCATCGCACCACTTTTTAATCAACTTCAAATTATTATTGACCACATTAGTGAGGGCATTGAAATGTTTCTGGTGCCGAATAGTTGCGTTATCCGTGAAGGGCGTAGATTTTCCCGCTATATTTAAAATCGTAAAAGGCACACTCTACTCCAATGATATTGTTTCCCCAAATGTAATACACTGTACCCGCCCCGACAGAAAAGACCCTCAGCCCTATTTCCTCAGTCTCTGTAGAAGAATTCTGTGAATAGCAAAAAAGTCGCAGAACACCGTTCCTGCTGAGTGTCAACCATTCAAACCATAGCATCTCTAAAAATGCAAACATGGCATCATTAGTGCCCAGACCGAAAAGCAAACTGCTTCAGCTTCAATATATCATACTTCTCCGAAGATCGCAGGACTATCCTCATCGCCTCCGTTGTATAACTGAATAACATTCGCTACCCTATAGCGTTGTAAATGCTACCTAACCCAGAAATACTGTTTCTTCCCTTTCACTGGTAGATTTATGTGGTTCATATTCTCTTTACCTTACATTAGAACCTAACATACCTATTCTGAACTTAGAATTTATAACTTAAAAATTAAAACATTAACTATTTCATACTTTGGAATATTGGAACGCACCCAATCAGTATCGACGAGCACAGTTCCGAGGTGCTCGTGGCCGTACCTCATTTTCAAACGTTCTCTTGACACTTTTGACGGATGTCGATATATTTCGGCAATTGACGTGGCTTTTTCTTCCACGAGCCGAACGCGGAGGTGGAGAAAAAGACAAGTCTCGAAGTTAAGATTTTATCGTTACAAATTTCTCATGAGATAAATTGGCAAGCACACAGCCATCAATATTTTCTCGTATTATCGGCAATATCGTCCCGTAAATGTACTTTATGTAAAGTGAGGTTACCATTTTTTTAAATGTATGTTACATCCTTGTGTTTCTGTATTAGATAGTTAAAATTATTTATAATTTAACTAGGGTTCTTCCTCGAGGCTGAACCTCCTTTTCCGCCCGGTCTTACCCTGGCCTAGAGAGTGTTACAAGTTTCATTCTTGCTCGTTTGAGACCATTTTGTCGAAGTGATACTGACCGCATAGTGTGACGTGCAGCTTCACCGGAAGCAGTAAAAAGCCTTGATTGGAGCCAGTCAAATAGCCGTGTAGGTTGGGAACTAGCCACCATCTACTGCTGGGAATTCCAACTCCGTTTTATCAGGTGAAAAGAACATACAAGTAGGCCCTATAATTACCTATCTTATTTTTATCGAATTTGTCGTTAAATGATTTTTGATCAATTACTATCTTTTAATGTCTCTATTACCGTTTCTTATCACTATTTGATTAATTAATACAGACTCTCTTCCCTGCCGTATCTGAAATTATCTTGATTAGTCAGTGTCTTGCTAATATCACTGTAATTACCTGATTTACTTTTTATGTATTACGTAAATTTACCCAAATGCTACTCCCTTACTGTAGGTCATATAATTACTTACCTTATTTTTATCGAACTTGCCATTAAATGACTGTAAGAATCGGCTATTATTTTGTATCGTATCTATTATCGTTTCGTACCGTTATTTGATTTATTAGTACTTACTTTCTTGATTATCGTATCGGATATTATCTCGGTTAGCCACAGTCTTGCTAATATTATTGTAATTATCTGATTTACCTTCTGTATTGTGTATAAGTACCCACTTAAATGCTACGCACTTACCGTAATTTGCTGTAAGCCTAATGGCAGTTGACCGTCTTACCTAATTTCCACTTTAGGTTTTTGTATAGAAGCAGGTTGAGCTCACTTCGATTTCCCCCTGTAAATCTTCACTCATCATATATTTTCTTCAAAGGTCAATTAATTTGATTTATTTTTTTAACTGCTTATTTGTCCACTGATATTATCGCTGTCACGGGATTAATTTAAAATTATTTTTATTTAGGGGATTTATTTAGGGCGTTCTGTAATTGCCAGTTACTTAGTTAGAAGTTCATAAATTCAGACTTTAGTTACGCAGTATTCATGATTTAAAACTAAATATTGAGCCCTGATAATCTTATAATTTGGGTGATATACTTATTTGCCAAAATCTTATTATTACTTTAAGTGCACTACTATGTTTGAGACCTAATTAATTTTCCATTGTGTACGTTATGTCTGAAAATCTATTTATTATTTAAATAAATAGCTTAATTAGGATCTTTGATGTTGATTTTAGTATGCTGAACTCAATGTCAAGCTGAGTTTATACAATTCCGGGTTTCCTAATATTCTTAGATAGGGAATTTTCCTAATTTTGCTACTGTAATTTCAATGCTTAAAAGTCATTGATATATTCATAATAAAAAAATTAGTGGCGCCCTCGCCCAACTATCATCAACTCTACGACCCACACCTATTATAACACCGCTGGAGTGAACCAGGCATATAGACCCCTTTTAAATAATTAACTAATGGTATTACAACTTTCAATGAACTGGGACAGCTGTCAGAAGAAAAAGATACATTTATAGCTTCTGGAAATACCAGCAAAACATTATCCTAGAGCAACAGGAATATCCTGATGGAAATCCCATCCTACCCAGGAGACTTAATATTTATTATACCTGCATTTTACAAGTTGATGTTTGTCAAATACATCCTTTCTAAAATTCGTTAGGGCCGCATGTAATACAGAAATCTATAATTGAAAAACATAACATTTTCATATTTCCTAAAATGTAAAAACGAAGCTAACGAGGAATGTAAATAATATAAAAAAGGTCGGGGACATGTAGTCTTGACCCTATAATTTAATAATAATGTAATGTTTGTATGATTATTTTTCCAAATTTCAGGACCAACGATGCTATAAAAACATTTACATTTTTTTTTACCTATCCTGGACGAGTATAAACTTCAACAAAAATATGTACTTAACAATATTTTTGTGGAAGACTATGAGAAATATCTGGATAAACAACTTTAATATCCAAATTCTTACCCTCGGCAAAGTCAACAAAACGATTTTTCTTGTTTTAGTCTTTGATGTAAAATATCATCAGGCTCACGAAAATAATTTTTTTTCAACGCATATATCAAATTTATTATACAGTATGTTCCCCAATGTATTCTACAGGAAGAAAATATTTCTAGATATCTGGCGTTGGACCTCCAGATTTGTTTCACGAAACGTCAGTGTTTTTTAGACTTTTTAGGTTTTCGTTAGGGTCACTTAATTGGTACCTGTGGCAAGTTTTCTTTTTTAGAAAATTTAATACTCTCTTACAAAATTGCATTGATTTTAAATCAGCTGATTTTAAATAAAAATAATGAAAATTGTCAATTCAAATTGGCAGTGGTTCTGTTTTAAAAATATATTTTTTTGGGAGGAACGCGTATCCTGAGTGTTCTAAACGATAATGCTAATTTGAGTGAGGTTTAATCATTTTGATTAATTGGGCATGCAACTTGTAATTTTATTTAGTTATTTCGACCCCCGATTAAAAGAATCTGAGAGTGAATGAAGTTAAGTTGAACAGTTTTAAAGTTAAAGATGCGGGCGAACTCTCTTTGAACAGTGCATATTAGGCTCTAGCTCAAATGCTAGCGAAAGGTTAAGAAATTCCGGTTAAATTTAACCTCTGGTTAAACCTAAAGTTAGTGTCAAACGATAGCTTATGAAAAACCAAGATAGGAAAGTGCAAACCATTTTGCTCTATCTTTAGTCGTTTAGATTTCACAGGCTGTCAAACTTGGTAAGTGGTCGATTTTCAACTGTCAATATTTCAAAAACAGTTGGAGATAGGTATAGGACCATTATTCATGAAATGAATTAATAGAATTCTCCGCAAAATCCAAATATGTAATAATATACAGGGGGTTCCATTTAATAAAAAAAAATATTTTTCCTGTCACTCTAATTTGGAACACCCTGTATATCTACATTTTATGTCAGAATATGTGCGATCGAATAACAAAATCGACGGGTTCGAGCGATTTAAAAAAAAAGTGGTTTACGAGGTAATGAATTTGTTCCATATTTTAGCCCATCACTGTATATGGCAATGTCGCGGTAAGTAGGTTTATAGTGCGAGCTCCCCTTATGTTTGAACCGGCTGCATTTCTTGCCATTTTTTGCGCTAATTTGCTACCTGTGCATGTCCTTCCACCCAGCAAACAGAAATTCTGTTTTTGAGGGCGGCATCCGCCAGTGATTTATGGCATTCTAGTACTGACTTGGATGTATGTTTATAATAGTAGTGCTACTGTCTGTGTAGATTTTAATAATCTTGTCCTCAGTATTCCTGCGAACAATCTCTACTGCGGCTATAAATATAGCAGTAAGTTTAGACTGAACTATGCTGATATTTAGGCTCAATTCACAAGCTTCGGGAGTAAATTCCACAGCCTCCTCCTTTCTGGGGTTTTGAACCATCCACGAAAATGTTAACTGCACCTTCGGATATATGCTCTCCACATTCTACGCTGGATTGCACACCAACAACTCTGTACCTTAGCAATGTAGTAAGAGCCATCACTTTTAGATATGGATATCCATAAATTTAAATTAATTGGGCTCAATAATTGATTAATTTTTATCATGGATTGATTTAACTTCTGGTTGTATTCATATTTATTTATTTTGTTAGTAAACTTTTGGCGTTCAAGGTTGATTTTCATATCGCTATTTTATTTTGCCTAAGCCAAAATCTGATTTGTGTCGTGTATAAGCTGGTGTGAGCCTTTTAAATAAATGCCCCTCCCCCCTCCATCTATTCTCCGGTATTTGAGCAAGGGTCTAATTTGGGCGGTTCAAAGAGAGCTTTAGCTTTAAAATTGCTTAACATAACTTTATTCACTCTCAGTTTCTTTTAATCGGAGGTCGAAATAACTAAATTCCATGTTCCAGGTTAATTTGGCACATTTCTAGACATACTTTCAAATCACAAATCTGGAATTCCTTCCTATTTTCTTTCTAGAAAGGCTGAAAGATATTGTTCTTAATTTAAAATTTTCGTTCACGTTCACAATATCTAGTTTCTCTATTGTTTCTACTGGCTGCTAATTTGCGTCATGCAAACACATCCGGTCGTAGGTTTGGAGTCGAGCTCTAGAAAAGCGAAGCAGGTCCCCATCCAGGTGCAGATACTTCTGCCGGCTCAAGCAACGTGCTAAGCGACGCTTGTTGCCATGCGACGCAGCTGCCAGCCGGCGTCTCCAAGGATACCTGGCGCCACTGTGCCCTACGCTCGACGTCGACGTCGTAGCCAATTTGATGGAAGAGCCATGAGATCTGTGCGTAAGGGCCTACTATGCCTGGCCGCACGGAGAAAATGGGCTTAATGGAAAGATAATTTTAGAAGCTGTTACGTATAGCTATTCAGGAATAAAAAATTGGCCACCAATTAAAAGCAGAAGTTGATGAAATTGGAAAATTTTGTTGTTTGTTAGGGTTTAACCAACCATTCTGATTTGGGCAAGTATGGCAGAAGCAAAATTTTCTATGAAGTAAAAATGTATTTAATAATATTAAGTTTAGCTTTTGTATCAATAACTTAAGACATATAATCTTATGGCTAACTACTACTACTACCAACAAAGAGTATTGCTTTAAACGACTACGAAATTTGAACTTTCCACTGCGACCTTCTTAGGTCTATTGTTGTTGTTGGTGCCTGCATTATAGTTAATCTTCCATATTGTTCCTCTTCACAGTTATTACAAAGTTCGTTACTAACGCGTGTGAAACTTCCTTCATACCGTCTAGTTGCAGCTCATGCAATCCATATTTTTGAAACATTTCTCCATATACATCTGCAGTATTCTGTAGATTCACATTCCTCGCAACAAAATCTTCAATACATGTCCTAAGCTCTGTCTAGCATGCTCAAATGACCTTTCACCCAAACGTGGCCATTTAATAATCTGGTTACCATGCGCAGTCTCCTCGTACTCATATAAATCATAAATTACTTCGAGTAGCACATTCGAGCAGTACTCGTGGCAAGACGATCAGCTATTTTATTCCTTCTTACACCAGCATGTCCTGTCATCCAAAGTAGGACGATTCTGATCTTCTGGGTTAGCACCCGTAGTGTTTGGACACAGATTCGATTAAGATTGCCACTGGTTATGTGTTCTTTTTGCAATATAGCATCTTTACTTGCCATACAGTTAAGTCAGTGGCATATAATTTTAGGTTTTTGAAAATATTACTAATCCCACGTCATTTGCTTTTCTGTGTACATTGAAATAAAAGCAGTAGTCTCTTCTGAATCTTCTGATGTAGTCTTGTTTTTTTTTTATTAGGAAGAATGCTTTAAAGAATATAATTAACCTATACATTCTCAGCAGTACAGCCAGCACATCTGATAGGCGATTGTGCATACCAAAGTATGGAAATGATTAAGGCCCCATATATCCATATCTTAGTAACTTTACCAAGATAATTGCCATAGAAACAATCGTTTCAATAATGGTATCCATAGTTCTTGGTATAAGAATAGTTTAAATAAAGATAGTCGTATAGTCATTGTACTGGTTGATCGAGCGTAACCAAATAGTTCCCAGGATTAATTCCTTCTTTGGTACGCTTGATTAAGCAAATAATTCATGTAACTTGAGTGTAGGTAGTTTTAATCATTTCCTGATGATGGAATGGTTAACGAAACCCCTGACAAGTGTGTAAATTGTATGGATAAAATTGTACTGTAGCAAAAATAAATAATTTCACTTTCAATACTTATATACCTGTGCTGTAAGCTGTTGATTTTTTAAATTAATACTTTTGAAAATTGCTAAAATGTGCCACTTTGTAAACTCTTATTTTAAACATTAGATTACTTTCGTAGATGCATTATTTGTCTTTAGTGATGAGAAATGTTCTCTATTCCATATAAAACAGTAATTCTCGGAAAATAAGCGGTAATATTTTTCGACACGTGTTGTAACACACCAATTTCATGTATCGGACAAGTATTTTTATATTAACTATTATAAATGGTTATTATTTATTTATTTTCTTATCGTCCACCTGCAGCCATTCTAGATTGTTGGACATAATAACTACTAATATATTTTTAAGAAAGCTTGAAATAATATCCGACTGGATTCCTTTTATATTATTATTTCCAACAATTCAGAAACGCTATTTTCGTAAAAAATGGCCGGATGATCGGATAATAAACTGTTACCCTGTAAAAGTAGTACATTGAACATATGTTTCCAAATATTTGTTTCATGAAGAAAATTGTATGCAAACTTGATTATCTCTTGACATTATTTTACACGTATCGCAAAATATTTAGAAATTAATAGGAAAGTAAATTTAAGGAATGCTTTTTCATGCGTGTTATTTCTAAGTATATAAATAAATAAGCTGAACAGAAGTGTTGACTTTTACATATCAGTACATACAATATAATATGGTCAAGCTTTACCACCATCTGAACTTAAAACTCTGACTTTTAAACCAAGGATTGAGCAATATTACTGAGGATTCATGCCTCTTACCATGCACACACTGATCAGGCTTGTCAAATAAATTGTGGGAACAAAAAACGTATTCAGCTTGCGTTAAATTTAGCGTTAATATCTCGCTAACAATGACGACATAAGCATATTAAATTTAACGATATTATCCCATAAACTAAATTCCGTTTCCAAAAGAAGGTAATTTTCCGCTGCTTAAATAAAAGTAATGATACTCATCACCAATGTCACATTTTATCTTAATCTAAGATTATTTACATATAAGTACTATAAACCTTCAGAAATAATTTTTAAGGAGCGAATTATTTATTTATCTGGTTTTAAACAACTTATCAGTTCAACGATTTGAAACCACACGGAATACAGATATCTTTAATGAAATAATTCAAATTTATTTTTATACTGTGTCTTTTATTTTATACGCAACGTATTATTTTCTTTGGGTTTATATTTTGGGCTACTCAGTTGAAAATTATACCCAAAACCTAGCCTATAATACATGGGCAATTACTTCTTAACATATACTTAATGACAAATTGACAAATGATATTTTGCTTATCTAGACTATCCTTGAAACTAGGAGATAAAATTTAGGTCACACAAAGTAAAAATGTACTATTTATTATCCAGGTATGATAAAAAAAAATCGACGCCCAATATCAAAAGGCAATAAATAATCTTTGTTATTGGGCCGGTAATTTCACTACCTTGGTTTCACGGCTTATAAACTACTGAATACAAGAATCGATGCATTCCTTTCATTTTCGGAAACTTTCCATAAACAATGATTTCGTAGGAGGATCTATCAAGATGTGTAGGAGGTAGATAGTTGATTAAACCACAACAAAATTTGGTTAATTAGTTGTAAATAAAGTAGTAAAACAAGCCCTAATTTTTATTTTTTTTATAATATTCCAATTGTGAATTGTGAAAAATATTTAAAATATATATCCACCTTAAAAGTCAAAGCTTCCTATTTTAAAATCATGATCAAGTTAAAACATTTAATTTGGAGACTGCATGTTTACTGATTTCTTCTACAAAACTACATAAAATGTATAATATATGTCCAATTCCTCACCATTTGAGCTCAATAGATGTATAATATTATTCATGGAAGTGAGGGGCTAAAGCGTTTTGGAGAAAATAAATGTTAAATAATTTGAATGAGCCCAATGCAACATAATTGAGAATAACTAACAATCAATATTACAAAAGTGAAAGAAGCTATTTTAAGGTTATAGAACAGGCCTCTAAAATATTCCGTATGTTTTTAAATATGTGAAAAAAATCTCCAGAAGTATTTGAAAACCCTTCTAGTTCCTATTGGCATTTGCATTAATTTAATAAAATATTCACGTCCATAGTGTACGAGAAACCTGAACACCAAGGCTGCCTCCGATTCATAATATCTTGATAAGACTGCTCACTTGCTTCTTTCTAAATATTTACATAATTTTTTGTTTTGTTATCAATCCTTGAATGATAGCGGAATTTAAACATATCATCGAAGCAAACATTTCCAAGATGATAGGTCGTTAAGAGGACCTCTTTTAAACTTTTGACAAGGTATGAAAAGGTTTTTTCAGTGATATGACTTATCTTGTTAAGCTATTTCTATGTTACCTCAGATTTAGAAATCTTATAGGTATAGGAGGTTACCAAGCGGTCTATGAGTCACTGTGTAATATAAGGACTATATTGATCCTCCTTCTGTTCAGAGTAAGCTGTCCAGCAGTGTGTTTTAAACCAAACTTTGCAAGATCGTCAGCATCTGCTCAGTAGAGCTTGCTGATCTTATTGACTGGTTGAAATAACAACTTCGAGAATTCTTCACAGCAGTATATGATGCTTTTCACATGTATCTTGGATTTTTTGGCAGAACCTGCATTGAGTTTCGTTAGCCAGCACGAATTTACGAATGTGACTGAGCAATAAGTAGTTTGTTAGTTTTGCCCATAGGTTTACTAATAAATTGATTGACATGTCTCTATCCTTTAATGCGCTCTCTTTCTAATGGCTGTTCTAATTCTGCTAACTTATCGGCTTTTCATTACCTTGAGGGTAAAGCTAGTGTCACTTTATTCTGCCTTCCTAGCTTCTTTGGTACGTTCATGCAGTCCCATATACACTAGCCCTATGATATACTGTTTTTCCATAACTTCCTCCCCATTTGCAATCTAGTGCAACCACTTCATTTCCTATGGCTATTAGGCTATTGCTTAAGCCTGGATAGATTAGAGTTGATAAGTACTTATCCATAGACATAGACAAGCTAGCATCCTCATCGCTTCCAACTGCATGGTTTTATTCGACATGATATCACGCATGGATCTAAGTACCCTGCTGTTAAATCATAGAGCCATCTTTGGGTTCAACACCCAGCTTTTACCTCACATTCTTCTACACTT
Organism: Pissodes strobi; assembly: GCA_016904865.1. Lineage (NCBI taxonomy): Eukaryota > Metazoa > Arthropoda > Insecta > Coleoptera > Curculionidae > Pissodes > Pissodes strobi. Next base: position 268,430 of record MU181975.1, read on the forward strand.
GTCTAAAGATATTGTGCTTTTGTGTGATTTGACTTATCGTAGACAGGCTTCTATGTATCGGGACACGTATAAATGCGCTTTCGACCACTATTCCTGAGTGGGAGTGTCGTCCAGTTCTGAACGGATTTATTGAGCTGGTAAACAGCTCGGTACTTCGTATACTTCCTTCTCATAGTTTGTCAATATTCAATATTGGTGCCATAGAGATCAGTAAGAATTGAGTCATATCTTCATATTTCTCGCAGTAGGCACCTCGTGTTGCGATCTTTTTTTTTATGTGTGTGCCACAGGCCACGAAAGGCGAAGGCCTATAATATACACGTGAGGATACCGACGACACTTTTAGACAACGCAGTAGTACTGCCACGGTCGTTATTGTAGAACTACAATATCAACTAATCTAGTTGAACCCAGAAGATTGTTATCCTAACATTCGACTAATATCACGCCAATTGTTAAAGAACATTCCGGCGGGAGTTCTGAGGCTGTAACTCATGTTCTGGATCAAAACAATGTGTTGATTGTGGCAATGATGACGTGTTGTTGGATGATCTGACTAAAGAAGCAGAAGGCGAACTGGATAAGGTTTCTTCATGCTCGTCGACTGCAGTGTGGACATATCAATTCTGGGTTGCTCGCTTATTCATAGAGATAGGCCCTCAAGAGGAGGGTCTCTGCTTATATTTTCATTCGTCTAAGCCCATATAATTGTGATCCAACTAGAGTTGGTAATTCAGCAGAGTGATGTAATTATTATTACTAATTTGTGACCTTAATGTTGACCTATTGCGTCACAGTTTCTGATCATATCTTGATTCCATGTACAGTTAGTTTTTCTGTGTGAAATGCCCAAAATTATTTTTAAACTTTCTCGTAATAATAGTAGCAGCAGTTTTGTACGCGATATTTTAGTGATCAATTCAAGCTCGATACATTGACATTAACGATAAAGTAGCTTCCTTCACTGACAAGTCGTTAAAGCTCTTCAATGAGCAGACTCCATTTATTTGTATTAATTATAACTTTAAAACGCGCAGACAACCATGGTTTACGAACAATCTGATTAAGTTGAATGTCCTTAAGAGAAGAGCATGGCTTCGCTTTTGAAAGATCGCTTAATCCAGCCTACAGAAGATATTTTTGCAACTTAAATTATTTTCTTCGTACAGTAAAAATGGAGCTCTGGATTAATTTTTACTGACACACTTAGATCTTCCTCTAATGAATTCAGGTAGCTTTGGTCTCATTTGCGTAGGTGAAACGTCTCTAATTATCACAAAATATCACTCTTGCTAAATGAACTCAAATTGAATTCTATTTTAATGATTCTTCTTTCAGTTCAAAGTATTGCTGATCAAATTAAAATGTTGAAACTAAAACCTTATCCCCAATTTTTTTTTGTTCAGGTGGCGGCACTACTGAATTATAAGGAACCTTTAATCCTAAAGAAGTCTTTTGTTTAGGCAAGTATCATGAGTGATCTTAGGCCTATAATCATTTTAACTGTTTCCTTGAAGATTGCTGAAGCAGGAGATTACACGCGCAACTTGCAGATTTCCGGTCCAGATTTCGCAAGGAATTTGGCATAGTTACTGCTCTGTCACACTTTATTGATGACTGATTATTTGCAATGTACAATCAGAAAATAACATCTCTTACCTGACTTGATATGTCAAGGGCTTTCGATTCGGTCTCGTTTGATTGTCTGCTGGCTAAGCTGAAGTGCTATGGTATTGGTGATTCTATTCATGTCTGGTTTAGTGTGTATCTACTTAAATGTAAATAGAGAGTTGTTTTGGAGCAACAAACTCTAGTATTTCTCAAGAGTTAGTATTTGACCCTCTGGTGGTCTTAATTGTAATGGTTTTCCCAAGACCTTATAGCATACAGTTTTATGCTGATAACGTTCAATTATTTCTAAGTTTTCCTCTTTTTGGGTTCTTATGACGATATGCAAGAATGTATTTTCAATATTTTCTAAGTCAAGACCTTATAGCGTACAGTTTTATGCTGATAACGTTCAATTATTTCTGAGTTTTCCTCCTTTTGGGTACCTATGACGATATGCAAGAATGTATTTTTAATATTCTCTTGGTCGAAGTCGAAATATAATAGTCTTGTATTGAAACCAATAAATTGACAGATTCAAGTCGTTCTCTTGATGATTCTGATTTAAAGTTGTATTACCAACCTGAAACGGTTTGTTGATTTCAAGCTAAAATTTGAAAAACAGAAACCAGAAATTCTGATATGCTCTACGGCCAATCTAAGCTTGAAGCAACTTGATATGTTTAAACATTCTTTAAATAAGGGCATAAAGCAAATGTTGGGTATTTCGATATTTCCACTACGCCGCCGCCGATCTGGTTTATGGGCCCTGAAGGTCGAACCAGAGTGCAGAAAATGCAGAATTTCTGCATTCGTTTCATTACAAATGTTTCACCGTCCTCCCACGTTACTCCATTCTATTTTGAATTCGCATAATCCCAGTTTTCTTCTTTGAGAAATTGGAGCAACGGATTGATTTGCATATGGGGCAAATTCGGCATGACTACTAAATATCTCGCATATTGGAAAAATGTTTTTTTTTCTCTTGAGCCTTGTCAAAATTCATCACCTGAGGAAAGCAACTCCTGTTGCTTTTCGTGGTTTACCTGGCTTAGTCTTCTAGGGAGGCCAAGAAACGCATTTCCTACAGAGTAAATATTATAATCTTTGTTTTAATGCTATATATAGCTTCTACTCAGTGGCGTATTACAATTGGAACTCTCCAGCGATTGTATTATTACAAGACATAAATATTGAGTGGTAACCTCTGAGGTGCCTATCGACAAACATATCTAAATGACAATTACATATCTGGTTAAATATTCTTTGTACCTTTGGCAAGTATTTATATGAATGTCACCTGATCCCAATAAAGAAGATTTCGTTGAATTAATTTAATGTGATTTTTACAGTTATAACATAACCGGCATTGTCTTCTTTTAAAGTCGATTTAAATGTTATTAGTTATTTTATTGTTTTCAGTGTCCGCTCACTCAAAGACTAGGCTTTCAGTTAAAATTTTATGCCAGCCTTGGACGGATATTGTACTATCTCAATCGATTAAAGCTGACCCAGATGTCATTAAATATGCGAACTATTTTTTGCCCAATCTCCCTTAGAGAATTAAAATATAGGTCAGTGTTCCGGCTAGCTATTGTCTTCGGCCTCTGAACGCATGATAGGCGTACGCTAAATTAATACATTAGCTACGGGTGAAAGAGTCTAGATGACGCGTTGCTATATTCCGACTGTCGCTTTCAATGAGTTCGGAGCATGGTGGGAGTGAGCTTCGTGGAACTGTATAATAGTATTATTACTATATGAAACGAGGGTGTCCTGAATGAGGTCATTTATTTGAAAATGATTGAAACAATTTATTAGCAGATCGGCAACTCTAAAACATTGCCGTTTAGGTCATTAGGTAATATGTATTTTCTATTACCTCCGCCAGCAAATATTTGGTGATAGTATTATTTCAACAACTTGCAATTTAAATCGTGCAATGATCTGTCCAATTAGATTCCATCGCTTATCACTTTTGAGTGATGAATTTAAGTCTTGAGACCGGGGGGTGCTCCTCCTTGACATTTCCAACGATTTGGATCCACTGTTCATTATGGCTGTCCTACAAACTGGGGATTTTCGTAAATTTTTTGTTGCATCCATTGACGTAAATCTGCTCTTAACGGAAAATCAGTCGGTAAGAGTACTTGTACCAGCTGGATGTGATAAACGTACAAGAAATTGTTATTTAAAATCCTGAAAACTGTAGAATAACTTCTTACATTGACTGACTTTCAAAGCGATCTTTCTGATACTTGTCGTTGGATTTTCCTCAATTTCATGAAGCATATATTTCTCTAATTGTGGAGTAGCTGCGGTGCAGGATCGCTTGTTTCCAGTGATTTGTTTTTGAAAACTTCCAGTCCCCACTAACACGTTGATGGGGGCGGATAAACATCGCATGATGCGGGATGACACAATTAGGGTATTTTTCCTCAAGACGCCTGGCTGCTAATGAATTACCGTTGGCCTGGCCATAAACGAAATGCATATCGCACGTTTAGTCTAATTAATTTTGAAAACCTTAACAAATTGACATTTAAACCCCTTATATTCAACGTCGCACCTTGCTATTCCTTTTCCATGTTTACTCGAGAACGGGCTGCTCGTAGCAAGTATGTCTTTATTACGATAAAAATGATAAAATACATCTATTTTTTTACCTAAAAATGTACCGTAAAATGGGGCTACTTTGGCAAACGGCGTTTCATTGGCACAGCGCGCGCCTACATAAGACGTCTTAACCTGTTTCTTTTTGTTTACAGATATCGGCGTTGCGGCTCCAGTATACTGTTTAGTGGCCTTCTGTGAAAATAAAATGGTGCGAAATTGCAAAAGGGCTCCTGGTGCACGACATGATAAAGACTAAACAGAGGGACTTAGCTAGTGCAGTGTCGGCTGTAAGGGAGGGGCGAATGTGTCAAGTGACAGCGTCCCATCGGAGGAATATTTCACGAGGGATGCTTCAAAATAAGTTGTTTGGGAGAGACCAGAAGCATCCAGGTCACCAGAATAGCTTATCTGAGGAGGAGACCACAATAATTGCAGATGGAATAACCAAATAGCGGATTGGAGATTTCCGGTAACAACATATTGTCCAGAAATATGTGTCGAAGCAATGTCGAGATCTACCAGGATGGCCGGAAAATAGGCCAGGACCGGACTTTGTCCAATCATTTCTGAATTGGGACAAATTGAGTATCGAATGTTTAACGTTCTCGTACGGCTGTTGGACAAGCAGAGGTTATGGTGTTTTTAACAATTTTATACAATTATGATAAAACTAACGTTTCTGATGATTCGGGGGCTAAAAAGGTGCTAGTGCGTCCAAGAACAAAGCGGGTCTAGCGGGTTCAGGAATATTCCCGCTGAGCCATGAGCATAATGGTGTGCGGCAGTGCAGATGCAAGACTTTTACCACCCATGGTGGTATGCAAGGCTAACAATTTACATGAAAATTGGGCTGTAGGCGGCCTGCCAGGCACTGTTTATCGAAACAGTAGCAGCGAATGGTTCGACATGAAACTTGGAATTTTTGAAATCATCTCGCGGCAACACAAATCCAACTCTTAAGAAAAAGCGGGGAAGAAAGGTGATACCTGAAAAAGGAGTCAATTTCGAAACAAAAAACGATGGGCACATAGAAATCGTGCCATCTGACGAACATAACCACAACAAAGTGGACGACAATGTGGGAAGCTTTGCTTTTATTAGAAAAGCAAGAAAGGCGTTAGTTGCAGAGCAACCCAGCCCTAATAAAGATATCGAGAAGACCAGAAAAGGCATAGGTAAGAGGAGAGTTACTAGGGTAACCCCAAAAATAAGTGGAACTTCTAGCCAACACTCCACTTCTTCACATAGAAATGTGGATGATTGTGGAATGTGCGCCGCTGAATGGTCAAGCTACGTATCGGTCCAGATTGGATTAAATGCATTACCTGCAATACGTGGATTTGCGGTCTATGCAATGGAGGATCGAGAAACAAATTTTATATGTGCCAAGCCTGTGAAGATGATGACTGATGTGTTCTGAAATAGAGAATGTTTTTTTGCAAGATAACCCCGTTTGTTTTTCTTTTGAGTTAGAAAAATATTTTAGCTATTAAGTTACCATGTTACCATGGCAACCATGGTTACCATGTTTTAGTTGACAAGTTGAGATGTTATAGATAAGAATTTATAGAGTTGTTACTTGTGTTTTTATTTTTATAACACTCGGAATATAAATGTTAAATGAATTTCATAAAGAAAAATCACGCATTTTATTACCCATGGCATCGGATTCCTATAAAAATAGGGAAGTTCGCTTTTTTGCCAAACTAACCTCCCAGTGGGGTTAAATTAGACTATAAACCTAGTTTCATATTCTGCCAAAATAACCCTACAACCTTTGGTACCACTTTGGCATCACACAAAATCTTTTTTTTCAAAAACTACTGCATAGAAATACTTCAATTTTGAGATGCACAAAGACACAACCCGTATTGACACGTTCCATATATTTTCCAATAAATTAAACGAAACGCATAAGATGAAGGGCCAAAAAAAAACTTGAAACCTGCATATATAAAACGTATAAAAAGTTATGAGTTCTCAAAGAGTAAAAAACATGTAGGTGGCGCTCCCTACAAGTGGGAGCCACACTAACATCAAATTCGAATTTTGCATGCCAAAAACCACTAGATACTATTCAGATATAATTCAAATATCGACATTATTTCAAAAATCATTTAAAACAAAATAAAAATTAAATTTTGACGTCCTGTATCTCCGCAATGAAGGTTTACAGGAATGTTTTTTCTTATTTTTAAGCAGAGCAACTGGTCCTGTTTTTGTTTTCGTAATATTAATGAAACACCCTGTAGAATTAGGAATACTACTCCGTGAAACAACTGCCCAAAGACTTTTGCAGGTAAATTTAAAGTGAAATATTCACTTTAAATTCATAACCAAAACAGATTTTGAGATGCGATTTTCAGGGGTCTTTTGTAAAATTTATGGAAAATAATTTAGTAACAGAAAAAGATTCCGTGTAAAAGCGTAAAAAAACGAATACAAAAGCTTTTTATTATTTTGAAAAAATTTAGAGATAGCATTTTTCACATGTGGGATAACTTTTTAGCAACACCTTTGCTTATGAACTAAACATACTTATTTTAGTAAGTAATTTGCAAAATACAGAGAAACTATACGAAGTATATAAAATGGTATTCAAGAGAATGTATTAAGGTATTTTTAAACACTCCGCAGAAAAAGAATCAAATTGAATTTAAATTTTTGTACAGAAGCTTTCGAGAAGGAAACAGGTTTTTAAACTTTTTCTCTTACTTGAGATACACGCGTCTGTTTAGAACTAAAAATTTTAAAGATTTTGTATTAAAAACTACTACCCTCTTTATTGTCCGACTTGCCAAAGAAATTTGCAGACAAAAGCTTTCGATTTTATGAGTCATTACAATTTTGAAAAAAAAAATACAGCTGACGAATGAGATTTTCAGTATAAGGTTAGTTTGGGTTTTGATCTTTTTGAATAAAGAAAAGGAGGTCAAGTGATAACTGATTTTAAAGGCCTTTTTGTCATCTATTTATTGACAAATTTTGGACACATTTGAATAAGGTATTTTAAAATGGCCTCAATTTCAAGTTTAAAAAATGTGTCTTAAAAAATTCCTATATTATTCGTCAATCTAAGGAGAAATAGACTTTCAAAATATGTTATCATTTGACTCCAGTTTTCTCTTAATGGTCCAAAAATTCACCGAGCCCTGTATAAATTGGCTTCCTAAATAGTCAACTTACTTCTGCTGAATGAAATGTCATATTTGCGAAAATGTTACACAGAAATACAGTAACATGCTTCATATATTGAATTAACTATGTCTATACAGGGTGTCCGTAAAATACCATACAACGTTCGATGACAGACGGCAGACGTCAAAATAGGTCGATTTAAATGAACTTACCTATATCCAAAATTGCTTCATTTAGGCTACAGAGGGCGTTAAAGATTAAAAAAATATAGGTTTTTCCTAAAATTTTCAAAAGCGTACAAAACTATTTTAATAATTTTTGGTGCTGAGTCTTAGGCTATAAAATTACGTTTTCTGTTGGCATAGTAACCGGCTGTAATTAACCGGAAGTATTATGAAAGTGACGTCATATGTAGTTATATCTTCTGATTTTCTATGTCATTGACTTACTGATAAATCAGATATTGTATTTTAGTAAAACAATGTATTTTGAAGTTTTTTCTCTCTTGCCAGATTTTGCTAGGATACGTGGTTATGCCAGAAAAAAAATTGCTCGGGCAAGATATTTTATTAATAATAAAAAAGAAAATAAAAACAAAACATTAACTAAGCAAATATGCAAAATGACCGTCATTTTGCTGACTACGCTTATTTGCACTTCTTAAAAAATTAACTTGAACTTTATCTAATGTCTCGGGATTATTAAGATGGTTGTTTGCAGTTAAAATTCGCTGCCATAATTCTTCGCGGGTGTTTACGGGAGTCTTATAAATTTCTTTTTTAAGAACACCCCACTAAATGAAATCGCACATATTTAGGTCCGGAAAACGTGGTGGTCATCGTACTGGTGCATCATTGCCTCTTCCGGTCGGTAAATAAGCTTTCCTTACTAAAATTAAAATCACGGATTCTTCTGTTCCGAATAAATTGGCAAAATAAGAGCCGCTGGGGGGGGGGGGGGGGGGGGATCAATAGGCAAAAGTTCTTGAAATGTTTCGTCGTGATACGGGTGCAACAACTGTTATATTAAAATGTCATTTACGATGGTTTTAGGAAGCTCCAACTCACGTTCCAACCGGCGCGGCGCGGCCGGCGTGTACTGATGCTTGATTCTATTTCAACTCTTACCAAAACTTCCTCTTCTTTTTCAACAGTTTCAGTTTTGTTTAATACTCGCAAATGTTAACACTTTGATATCCATTTCCTTGGAGAAACCCGTACACCAGAAGCATGTCAACCTTTTCAGAGTTCGTATAGTTGTCCATATTCAACGTAATGGTAAAAGAATTTAGAAGTTAAATATTGGCCTACATGTTCATGTCTGACAGCAATTTGGCAACAGAAATATTAAATGTCATAGGAGCAAAAAGGGACCAGCCAATAATGTGTAGTAATATCTTATTGTTATTAATAAATTATCTTGCCCGGGCACGTAATTGAAAATAATTTTTTTCTGTCATAACCACTTATCCTAGCAAAAGAGGAAAAATGTTCCAAATACATTGTTTTACTAGAAAAGAATATCTAATTTGTCAGTAAGTCAATGACATAAAAAATCAGAAGATATGACATATAACACTTTAATTACAGCCGGTTACCGAAAAATGTCATTTTATAGCCTAAGACTGAGCACCACAAATTATTAAAATCGATTGTACTTTTTTGAAAATTTTAGAAAAATCCAATATTTTTTTAATTTTCGACGCCCTCTGCAGGCTAAATGAAGCAATTTTGGATACAGGTATGTTCGCTTAAATCTACCTATTTTGACGTCAGGCGTCTGTCATCAAAGTTTTTACACGTATTTTCCGGACACCCTGTATGTGAAATTTTTTGGATAACAAATATTTTTTAAAAATAATATAAAAGCACAAATACCGTAAACTTGAATTCTCTAAAAAAAAATTATATTCAAAAATTGTACAGTCCGTTTCTAAGTTTAAGTCCGCAGGAGCAAGATAACTAACTGAGTCCAATTGCTAAACGAAGGTAGAAAATGTAAGAGTGTGGCAAATTTATATAGAGTTTGACGAATCTTTAAACAACGGAAAAAAAATTATGTCAAATGATACTTTATTTTGTAATTCTATTTCTGCTTAATTTGACTAATAATATTGGGAAAATTTAAATAATAATTTTCAACATAGCCGCAATTTTAATTTTAAAAAATGTCACTTAAAATATCGCAACAATTTTAAACCAGCTTATTCAAATATTTTAACTACCTTTCCTTTAATCATGAAGATTCAAAATTGCGCCTAGCCTCTTAAATTTGATCACTTATTTTTTATTTATTATCTAAATTGTAATTAATGATTCTGATAAATTCCAACAAATATTTTAGCAGCGCCTACAAATATAGGCAAAAAACCCATATCTTAGCATTATTGGCTCCAAACAGATGCATATAATATATCAAGTAACAATAAAGTTAAAACTTTTCTTGCAAATTGTTAACTTTCTGGAAAATTTTAATAAAAAAAAATTAAATTTAAAAACTTATTTTGAAAAATACCTTATACCTTATACCTGTAAGTAGGCTTTGTCTTTTTTCTTGAATACAATTTTACTTAGGTACTCCGCATACTTTCTATGTATATTGGGTATTACTAAGTTTGAAAGCAAATAAGCTCAGTTCATTTCAAGCAAAACAACTTCTCCTCAAGATCTTGTTAAAAAGTCGCAGACAGATATGCGGAAAAACTGATTTTTTTTCATAATAACAAAAAACTATTACATTTTTGCAAAGAATTATTTTAACGTAACAACCAAAATATAAAAATTATCTTCGTAAGCGTTTTGCCTAAAATACCTAATTTTTATTCTCACCTAAATTATTTTCCACAAATTCTAAAACAACCACTGGAAAAGTCACATCTCGAAACCGATTTTGGTGACCAAAATACGTCACTTTAAATTTACCTAAAAAAGTGTTACTTTATCTAGCAGTTTAGATTTAAAAAACGCAGTAGGTAATACTAAATATTCCCTTGAATAGATAAACTTACCATACACTGGGACGACATCTGATTATGAATTTTAGCTGACTTGGTTAATACCCACCTGAAAACAAAATAAAGATTAGTTGGAGTGTGCTCAAGTTCAATTTATAACATAAGAAGACAGTACTCTCGTTAAGTATCATCTGAACATACATTTCATGCAAAGGTAATTGCATTACTTAGTAGCGTTTTAACTTAACCAACTTCAAGACCATAATTATATTTCATTTATAGCGCGATTCACTGCTAACCCACAAAAAAGTACCTGACCCCAAATCGTTTTTCAAATAAGGTTAATTACCGTCGATCCCTGCTAGCAGAAATTAATCTAGACCTGTCCCATAGATTTACGCATTCTAATTATTGGTTCCATGCACTAATTACTGTCAGAAATGTTAACTATCAAGATGTGCTGAAGTAAGTTAATGAGCAATGAGTGACAGCAATATTTAACGTTTGTGAGTATACCATCATAAGCTTGCAGGTCTACATGTATCACAGTTACTATCACAAATACTGTGATTTTTCTCACGAAAATTATCAAATTTCTTTGTTTATGTTTATCGAAAAAAAACTCCATCGGTTTTAAGAATAGAGTGTATAGAGGCCATGCCAAAGATCCTCTTTTATCATTATCAGGGTCAGGGTGGTCTACAATTAAAGAGCTTCAGCAGAAATTTAGAAGTATTATATGTACATATACAATAAGTATAGAACAAAGAAGTCTATGAGAGTCAGGGATCACACTTCAGTAATGATTATAAACCAAAACTAGTATGGGTTTTCCAAAGTGGTAATTTGTTGAGACATAATTTAGTCTTTGGGAAGCGCCTAATGTATTTTTATGGGACTTAGAAGATATTCCCAAAACCTGTTGATTTAAATTATATGTCCCAAGCATGTATGATGTTTCGCCTCTTTGAGTGTTGATTTTGTGTTCCTTCGTTCGAACTTCCAATAGCCTTTTTGTTTATTCTACGTATAAGTCGACACATTCGCAGGGTGCCCCATTCCTTGTTTAATGGCTTGGGAGTGGTTTAGTTATTGACCTTTGGGCGTTGGTTTCCCATATACTGTTGTTGTTATTTGCCATTTTCGTCTTCCGGTCAATACATCAAATAATATCAGTTTATCTTCTGCCTCATCATCCATTGTAACATTGAAGGCTGGCTTTGAAGTGGTTAAAGAACTGCTTTGATGGTTCCAGATGATGAATGTATCAGCGACATACCTTAACCACAATATCTGCTTATGCTTAGAGGTTTTAATTACTTCACTTTCAAATCAGCTCATGTGGATATCGGTAATTGCTGGTGAAATTGATGATCCCATGATAGAACGTCTCTCAGAGAAAACCCCATCAGTTTGTTGAAAATATGGATTATTCAAACAAAATTCTAGTAATTGCATTTCAATGGTTCCATCAACTGGTAGTGTTGTTCTCTCGTTTAATGCGATTTTCTATTCCAATAAATGAAGAGTGAAGGCTGTGTGCATGTACAAAATGTACGGTTTCATTTAGTACATTTTCTATTCCAACTTGCTTCTAATTATCCATAAGGTTTCCTTTATCGTATAGATTTTCATCGAAACCAACAAAATGGTCTGTTGATTGACTTATTTTTTATTAGTCCTACATAATGTTTAGAGTATTTCACGAAGGTGCTTGATTATCAAAGGGGGGCATTTTGTAAGATTTTACATTGGAGAGTCCCACAAACTGGTAATAGGTTTGAGGGATATGTCGGACTAATTGATGTTTGGTAAACCATAAAAATGTGGTGACTTGCTGTGGTATGGCGTCAGTTTGATTCTTACCCTACTCTCGTGGTACCTACCCCTAGCAATTTCGTAGGGAGTTATAAGCTTTCCTTTCTATTTAAATTGTAGGATCTTTGTTTAGCAGGCAATAGTTTCCTTTTGCAACATAGATTAGGATCTGAAAGAAAAACTACTCAACATTAAAAGTGATCCTATAGCGAATGGGCATTTAAAAAGACTACTACAGAAAGCGTAAAGGGATATGGACAACAAGAAGAGACGATATTCGGTATATATGTCAAATTACTTCAGAGGATACAACGAATTGAACAACGAACTATATTCATGTCAACAGTTACATTACGAAGACACGACTGGGAAGTAAAAAATACGAAAAACAATATATATCGGACACGAGAATGACGACTTATACATAGGAGAAATAAAAGGGCCATTGGAAGTACAAATGAAATAACACAAAACCATCACCACAACATGTTCGGAACAAACAACATATAATTCAGCGATCAAAGGCAATAGTTGTTCTTAAAGAACAACACTGGTATAAACAGAAATTTAAGGAAGCAGCATGCAAGGCGCAGAATAATGGAGTGCTTAGTAATCCATCAGTAGAAATCAATAGGATTTGGAAATCTCTTTTAAGTACCATAAAAGGTTTGAAACTAACCATACCAATACTAAGTTAAAGGTTGATTGCTCTTCACGGTTTCCCGCATAATGCATTAGTACATAAGCTCGTACTCTAAGAAGTCAATATTCACTTGATAACAATTGAAGATACAAGCCAATTAAAACACTGCCATTAAAAAGTAAAAGCAATGGAAATTCAACATATTTCTATAGCCGAAAATGTATTAAATAATTTCCACTTTTTTTCTTCCGAATAAATATTGATATCACGACTTTGTATGATTTGTTTGATAAAATTTGTACATAACACAGAAAAAATTGACGCTCTCTATTATATCATTTCATTACTACCGCTAAGCCACCTATAACAACATAGCAGAGAAAATGTAAGCCACCTAAAATTCATACAATTCCATTTCTAATACTTACCATCACGGAATTAAGTTATTTTATTCTTTTTGCGAAATTTGAGACCGGGTTCATCCAATTTTCTTTTTGAAATTCTGCACGCCCTTGATACCTACGCGCTCTATCGAAATGGAGTGGTAAGGCCGAATGTCTGAAAATGTGATTAGACGACGAGGTACGAGACTTAGAGATTAGCTTTGGTTAAGGGTCTTATAAGTAAATTATAAGCACACATTCTCCTAAAAATCGTCAATGCTAATTATTATTGTGTTGATTGAACACGTAAAGCCTTGAATGGAAATGTGAACAATAATCGCATTCATGCTGTAGGATTCTAAATTAAATCTCATTTTAAAATGAGGGGAGTACATTTATTGAATTAATTGGTACTATATTTTTTAGACATAATATGTAATCTATGAATATTCAAATCAATAATATGAAAGTACAGTATATTCTAATAATAAATTATAATGAATACAAATTTTATTTCAGCATTCAACACATATAATTTTACTTTTACGACCAATGTTTGAAGGGGCACTTATTTGGACTGTATATTAGAAATATGATCATAGTTTTCTTACACACCTGAGGCGTATTTCTTACTTCTTTGCGACGGTATAAAACACAGTGGACCACACAAGTTTAAAAATGAAAATTAATCTAAATCGCGTTCAAAAATAATGTACGTGAAACTGAAGTTATTGAACCTAGTCTCAAGTAAATAGAGTTAACGGACATTCTTTGCATTACTATATCACCAATTCGTCTTCCTAATTTGCACTTTGTTCGGAAAAGAATGCAACATTATTCGAAGGCCCTGCCTTGAAGTACCCCGTCTGCTCTTCCATAGCGTACCAACAACGTCGTAGATTCTCTAGATTAACGACCATCACAAACTAAATATATCATTAAGTACTACAACTCAGTTTTATCCACAATACCGAAACAGAATTTTCGCACTCCACCGTTAAGAATATATAACCAGAGTAGATTGGCTCAAACAAGAGGCCTTCAATCCATATTTTGCCGCTTTGCTTGTTAAATCAGCATCTACTTTTAAAGGCAACAAGTTGTTCAGCTACAGTGATGTTAGTTATAGTATGAAACATATTTTATGGTATTGTGTGAACATAATCTTTAACTAAGATATACTAAAGATTTTCGGTTTCCAAAAGTGTATCTTATTGTCAATCCGTATAAGCCAATGTCATTTGCCATATCGACAGAAGATGCGAAAGAGCTCTAGGTAGGAAACAGCAAGCCTACAAGTACTGGCTGCAAAATCAGACCGCTGAAAGTCGCAATTATTTGCCGAAGCGAGAAACGCATGCAAACGTGTGATTGAGGAAACTAAAGACAAACATAATCATAGAATCAGGAATAAACTTTTGCAATGCTACAGTGGTTCCAGGAATTTCTGATCGGTAACAGAGGCAGTAAGTAATAACTTTAGAAAAAGGAAAAAGCAAACATGCTCGCCGAAATGTTTTCATCGCACTTGACCTTAACCGTCCCGCAAGGCAAGGATCTCCCCGCCATATCGAACATCAACACTACCATGTCAGAAGTTAAGTTTCATCACCGTGATATTCGTAAAATCCTCAAACAGCTAGATACGCAAAAGGCATCAGGTACGCCAACGAACTAACACCCAATTTTGCCAGACTTTTTTCTCTGTCTTGCCGAAAAAGGATTTTTTATCCATCTTCTTTTCGCTCGAGTCAACCCCTTCCAAAACAAGGCAAGAAAACTACGCTCTCAACATATCGCGCAATTGCGTTGCATTCAATAATCTCCAATGGAACGACCTCGAGACCAACAGAATAATACGGCTTTCGCAAAGAGAGATTGATAGAAGATATATTGGCCTATGCCACTCATATATGGAATAGGGCGATTGAGAACTACGGAGAATCTCGAGCGATTGCGTTGGATATTTCAAGGGTATTCGACAGAATGGATTGCCCAAAAAACTGCCGTCCTTCGGACTATCAGCATCTCTCTACAGCTGGCTTGCCGGTTTCCTGAAGAACCGATCTTTGCACGCAGCCGATCGACACATCGCAGACACATTCAACATTAATGCAGGCGTGCCTCAGGGGGCAATGCTTTTCCCAACTCTGTCCTTCATCTACATTAATGACCTGTTGACGGAAACCAATAATCCTGTTTACAGTTTTGCAGATGACAGTCTCAAATTTAGATTAGAAAAACCCTTATCAGCGACTAAGCCTTATCACCGCAGACAGGAGCCGATTACAAAAATTACTGGGTGTCTGTTAACAGCAATATGTCCTGGCATGACCACGTTGCTAACCTCGCAAAATCAGCGTCTCAGAAGATTGGTGCGCTATTTCACAACAAAGAACTGTACACACCGCAGCATCTGCTCATGCCTTACAAGGCGCAAATAAGACCATGCTTAGAATATTACTCACGCATCTGCAGTGCCGCACCAAAGCACAGCCTAAAGCTGCTAGATTCCATTCAGAAGAGATCCGTGCGTCTCGTCGGCGACCCGGAGTTGATCCGGGATCTGAGTACCGGAATACCGCAGACATTTGACCGAGATATCTCTCTTTTACAGATATTTTCACGGCATATATTCCCAGGATTTGGCCCACCTCATCCCGCCCTCAGCAACTCTTTAGGGTGTGTGCCAGTTCGATAAAAATATATATATAGAGGAATAGGCCGGAAAATAGCTGCCTTGCTCATCGGCTTCTATCAGTTCTATCATTTTCCTGCCTCCTGGCATCCATATGATGCTTATAATTCGTACAAATTACAACATCTTGAATAGTAATGTCAACTTCAGCAATGTTTCTCTTGCCAAGCCGAGTATGCTAGTGATTTTATCCTCTATTGCACTTTAGGCAACTTCGAGTATGTTGGTTCCAGCAGTAAGGTTTGAGTTAATTGGCAGTGGTATATTCTATACTATCATTATCATCTTCACCTTCGCAGGTAGGTCCAGAAGTCTTATCAGACCTCAATTTAAAATTGTTGCTCTCAGTGACATCATCTACTTCCGGAAGATTACTTTCAGGAGAAAGCGACTATCAAACTTGTTCACCCAGTGCGTATGTCTTTACAACCTACGCCATATCTTCACTGTTCCACCGAATAATAGTTTTACAACTGGATAATTACGCTAGTATTCTTAATTCGCTTCTCGATTTATAAATTGCTGTCTACGCCCACCCCCGACCTGGTACCTCAATATATTCAATTATCGCCGGCCCTCCATTCATCTGTACTCTAGATCTATCGGCACCATGTTTCGAACTGATTAGTGAAGTAGGGTATTAGAGGGCAAATATGCGTAACATTGCCCTCGCTAACAATTTTGTCTAACCCAAACTGAATTATTTGTTGAAAATGACTCCGTGGCCTTACTTTCTAGGAGTATCCAACCAAACCCACCGCGCTTCAAGCATTAGAACGAAGACTATCTGCCCAATTATCTTACCAGCTTCGCTGATATAAATTCTGATATTTCAATGTTCTCACTATATAAATTTCTTTGATTCTAAAATATTTTGACACGGCCAAACATAAAAAAGCTTTAAAAGTATCTGCTTCAATTGTTGAATTAATTTAAGAATACTTTTTGAACGTTCCGGATCTGTTCATGCATTTCTAGGGTTAAAAATATAAAGTTTGCTGCGAGAAGTTTTAATGATCCAACCGGAAAGTCAAGGGCTTTTGCCATTCAACAGTTCAAAGTAAACACTTACGAACAACTTGTCAGGGTACATTTTTAAGAGCTTAAAATTAATTTTAAGATAAATTACATTCTCTGGGCGTTTCCTAGAATTATGGTCACCCCTCGATCTATTATGAAATTCTTTGTCCAGACCAAAGTACCTGTGTCAAATAGATATCTACAAGTGGATTAAATAATCGGCAATCCTATTCCTTTTTGCGAAGGCTAACGTCTGTTTAATTATTACACCTATAAAATGGTTTCAAGATTGCAAAATAAATGCTAACTAACTAGTCTCACATATTATGAGATTTATATCGCAGTCATTGTCGGTTCCAATTTAGAGCATTGAAAACAAAGAATACAATACTCTTGCTACATGGAACGTCACATCATAGAATAAGAGAGACTATAAATCTTACTTGACTAAAAGTAAAACAAAATACAATAGCAAGTGCTGCAGAAGCAATACGAAAAAGAAAAATCAACATCAATAAACGCAACAGCAGAATATGAGAAATAACGAGAAGAGCATACAGGTTGGTAATTAAGTACCCGGACAACCTCAATTTTGTTGTTTGTAAAATACAGGGTGTTGAATTTAAAAAAACTTTCTCAATAGTTAAAAGACGCAATTGCTTTTTAATAATTAAGTTACTTTCATATTTAATTTAACACATTTGAATTAAAATCATGGCACGGATAGTAAATTCTTAGCTTCAACAAATTAAAAAAAAGGTTTAGTGGCGGGGCCAATTCTAACAAATAAAATTAATTCTAATTGACATGTAAAGTGAGCCAGTCCAAGAGTATAGTTTTATCCTCAATTATCGGGATTATTTATCAAAATTCATCGAGCTATGAGCATTAAAAACAAACAGCTAAATAAGTTGCCTATCATTTATTAGATATTATCTGTTTGTTCGGTGCACCTATGATTCTGCAAAGCGACAATGGAAGAGAATTTGCAAACCGCAAATCTTGCTGAAATGTGGCCAGTGAAGCTGGTCTATGGAAAACTTCGCCGTTCGCAAAGTGAAGGGTCCGTAGAGAGATCGAACCAAAATATAATGAACATGCTGGTTACATTGTTGGCTGACCCAAAAAACATAACGAAATGGTCTGAAGGGCTGCGATTCATGCAAAGCAGAAAAACCGTTTTCGACATACAGGAAGAACTAAAAGTCCTTATGAAGCTATTTTTGGCACGCCCCAAAGGATCAGTCTCAAGGAATCGTCACTTGCTAAAGGACTCCTGTCCAACATTGAAACAGAAGGAGAACTACAAAAGTTGTGAGATCCGAAGTATTCCGGGGAAATGAACATTTGCCTCTAGTTTAGAAAGATAGTTTGACAAACAGCAGGAACACCGAAAAAGACCAAGAATAAGAAAAAAATGCATGTACAATAGGCGAAAAAGACATGTCAGATACTCATACATGTTCAGCTAATCGCTTACTTATTCATATCAACTGCTATTATAGAAAGCTAACGAAGGAAATGGAGCGGGTGAGCAGAGCTTTACATCTATTCGATGATTACGAAGTGAGAAAATAAGTAAATAGTCCAAGCGGTACAGCAAAGAAAGCGGCATTTTAGGTTAAAAGCAAGCCGGTTTGCACAAGTTACCTAGACACTTGAAAAATAATTTTATCCGAGGAAACCAAACTTTGGTCCCTTAGGATCCAAGATGTGTTTCCAAAATGTATATTTCGTACTTCTTGTACTATTGGATTGAAGAAATGATGGTTTCCTGGTCTGTTTTGTCTGTACATTGCGAATTTGAATGAAAAACGGGCATTTATTTCAATTTGAGTTGAAAAAAATAGTAATTGCTCAGTTTTTACAAATTTATGTTTTTTTTTTATTGATGACGATGTTGACAACTTGTGAGGTGATCCTGTCATCCGCTGTCTTTTATTTGACATTTATTTATTACCGACATAAGCAATGAAACCAGCCTTTACAACCTTGTTTGTGCCTTAATTCTGAGTGCCTGGGGAGAAAAACCGGGCTAAAATAATGAGTTCGTCATCAATTTCTTCTCCCAGATATCCGAAACTGTAAAACTCTCAATTAAATTTTTGTACTAAGTCATTCATATGTTGTTAATGAAATAGCGAATTACCTGATATTATTGCAGTTTCCTTTACAATTGCATTATATTGTGCATGGCAAAGTATTTTTTCGGCAACCGTCCAGGAAGTACCTACTTTCCGGACGCTTTATTTTTGCGAAAGTAGCATTTTTCCGGCCTAGTCCGGGAAGAATCACATCATTATTGTATGAAAATCTTGGTAGGTATGGTTTTGATAAATGCAGTTGATCATTACCATAGCAGCGAAATAACGACTGACACCTATTTGACAAGAAATTAGTTGACATTTTGATTTTTGAAAGTTTGCATGGTTTGATCGCATTCATCGTGATAAACTATGGAAACCAGCAGCGATAGTGAGTTTGAAAATGTGCCTTACGAAATTTCCAATGCAGCAGCAGCTGCTACAGCACAATTATTGCCTGAAAAATCAAAGTCCAGATACGAAAACGTGTATGATTTGTTCACGAAATGGATGGATATGAAGAAATGCAAAACTATTGCAGAAGATGTAATTTTGGCTTGTTTGGCGCAATCTGAAACTGTCAAATCCTCTACTCTGTGGAGCATGTACTCTATGTTGAAAAGTACCATTTTAGTGAAGAAAAATGTAAACATAGCCACTTTCCCGAAGGTTATCGCATTTCTTAAAAGGAAGAATGTTTGTTATAAAGCAAAGAAATCTGAATTCTTCAGCAGCGAGCAGATCCACAAATTCATTAGGGAAGCAGATAATGAAATATATTTAATGCTTAAGGTAATTTTAACAAAATATTACGATTGTAGGATATAATAGTATCAACTCAATTCGCTTTAATTTCAGGTAGCTGGTGCGTGTTGACGGGAAGAACTAACAAAAATGTCAATTGATCTAATAATCGACAAAGAAGACATGTTGCTTATGAAAATACCAGATTCCAAAACACATATTGAGAGAACTTTTGTTGTAATCGGGCAAGAAAACCTACTGTTGTATAGGCAATATTTATCTTTACGACCATCACATACTCCATTGATTCGTTATTCTACACGGTTGCCGAAAAAATAATGTACGCAACACGTCCGAAAATAGTTTTTTTGGACTCGCAGACTTCCAGGACTCGCCTACAGCTCGTCCTAGAATTTTGTCTACTCGTCCAAAAAAACAGTATTTTCCGGACTTGTTACGTAAATTACTATTTACGACATTGGCACCGGTTTGTTCCACACCCCCCGAGGCAGCCACACCTCTCCAGCTCCCGACAGGCCTCATACACATCTGGAAGGTTGGACCAAACGGGAACGCAATTTCTACAACTTTTCTTCCAACCCCAATTAGATGGAGTCGGAAAATTGTCATTAGGCAGGTGTGAACGGCCCCAGATTTGTCTTGCCTGATACGCTGCCCCCATGTAGAGAGCAGCATACGTCAAGGGAATAGCATGAAGTGACTTGTACTTTGTGCAAAATAATTCCTTCCTAGCTTGGCTCATTGTCGTGTCAGAGCAAGATTGATCATAGAGCTTGATCGTGAACTTCTGAAACAACTCAAAGCACTTTGGTTCAACAGCTTGCAAGGGGGGGTGATCGCTAGAAAAGCTGGTGTTGCTTCCTCCATTACTTTCCAGGTTTTCCATGCACTCTTTTTGCTTTTAACTGTGAGAAATGAAATGCAACCGGTGTATGTATGTATGGAATCCCTGAATAACCGTAGATATTGTGTTTCCTACAGTGGCTTGGGGTTCTAATTACATTACTTTATTAGCTGCAATCACATCAGCTGCTACGCACCGACGCTTACCCAGTATCATACGATAACTACAGCTCTTGAAGACCAAGAGCGTGTAGCTGGTAACAAAAATAGATAGCGAGAATCATCACATCAGTATCAACTGTTCGGACAATGACTGAGCGAGCGCCGTTTACCACCCTGTCTTGGAGATGAAGGATGATTCTTCCATTCGCTTCGTATATGATACGGCAAGTGGAGCCAGCCAGAGATGTGCGGGCACATTGGGAAGCGAAACTGGTATCGGCAATGTCTGATACCACTTCAAGGGAACCGACCCCCTTTACAGCTGCCGCAGCCATGAAAGAAAAAAGTTCTTTATTTCTTGGGTTCTTAAGAAAATCTTCTCCACGATTTTGGCGTGTTTGAAATGGGAAATGGGATGCATTATTTAGGATATATATAGCTTCAAATTCATCTCACCATACTCCTCAAATGTTCCAAAAGTTGATGTGAATGAGAGCGGCACCGTCGTACACCATGCCATCACAAGTATTTTTTTATAATAATTTTCAAATAAAGACGTTTTATCGCCTCGACACAGTTACTTCTTTTACAACTATTCACTCAATACTTTATGCTAACGTAAAACTCTATGCGAACTTACACGAAAATTCTGGCTGATATGTAGAATATTTGAACAAAAAATGGTTCTTTGCCTAAAACTTGGAACAGCTTTACATGTTTAACCTTAAAATGAGATTATATTCACAAAACAACCAAATACAATCAGTTCACTCAAATCAGACGAGAAACTTTAAGTCTACATTTTTGCGGCCATTTTAGAATTCTGGTTTCCTCGGATAAAATCAATTTTTAAGGTCTCTAGATAACCTGTGCAGTGAGCAAAACTGCTTGCTTTTAACCTAAAATGCCGTTTTCTTATAGTTTTCTTTCTTATAGTATAGTTAGTACCGCTTCGACTAAATGTACAGGACGAGGCTAAGAATGGACTAGAAAATGTAGCCTTTTCGAATTCAAAGTTACGGCCTTTTTGACGTAGGAAGAACTGAAGAAATGTATTAGCTGTTGGACTCAGTTATTAATGACTCTGAACTTTATCTGCTTGGTAAGTAATAAATTCATATCAGCTATTTCACATAAACCATTTTCAGAAACCTAAGATGGAACTTTGCAGTTGCTCTATTGCCGTATTGATATTTCACCGGTTCCATCAACGTCTGTATCTGTACAAACTGCTTCTGGCTTAGTATCTGGATCGAAACAGGGCTTTATACAATGTAATTGTAAACGCGATTGCGTCGACAAAAATGTGCGTGTAGAGCCAAGAAAGAAGTATAAACAGCAAATGAGAGAACAGTTCGTATAAAAATAAGTAGCCCTTAGGCACTAGAAGTATATGTAGTGAACGTTTTTTAGGTTGCGTGTTTTGATGACATCTGTTTCTTTTAGAAATGAAGGTATTTTCTTAATTTGAATGTCATACTTACATAAACAATAAAAATATTTTTTTTGAACATTTTATTTGTGATGCTCCATGCGTGCTGGCAATGTGCCGAATAATGCCAGAATCCTTTCAGGCTGACTTGAGAAAGTCAGTACGCATTCTGGCGATAGCAAAAGCGTTTTAGCCATATTTTCCGACCATTCGCTGAAAACGTTGTTTGGTCTTAACATATACATGACACAGAGTTAAAACTTCAGCTCAGACAAATATTCAAATTTTCTTCCACGTTGTTAAAGAAAATATGGCCTTGACGATCAATACAGAAATTATTACTACCTATTAATGATTTCTAGCATCAGGTCAAAAAAAAAAATCAGTGTGAAAAATCCCCTACCTATAGATAATAATTAACATAATTACGATTGTTTCATTGTGCGAAACTTCTCTCATGAAGCGAAATAGCACGTGGAGTGTGAGCGGCGTCAGTAATCATTGTTCATTTGAATAAATAAATTCTAATTTATGATTCTGCGATCGTGTTAAACGTGCATTTTTCGCTCATTTCACAATATTAGTTTAATACGACGTATTAAAATAGCCGGTATGTAAAGAATCAGGCACCGGGCATTTTAGTACACCTGTTTTCTAAATATCATAATAACACGTTATATTCTTGCGATTTAATTATACGCATTAAGTCTAAATCGATACGACTCTAAATTTGGAGATGAATTTAAAGCTTACAAGCTCCAAACTTAAAATTGACAGCTAAATTAATGCAATACAATAGTTTAGGGCTAAATTGATCACCATCACAGTTTACAGAACAAAATATCATTACCTGCTAACCCAGTGCTTGATTAGGCAAATACATCTAATGAAAGCGTGAATTAACTTTCGTTAGATGTATTTACCTAATCAGGCACGTATACTGCGTTAGTACGTTAGGTAAAGTAACCAGTATAGGTGACTACATCTTACAAACATTAAAATAAGAAACACACTTTCATACTGTAGTAGATTTGGTAACAATGTCTTCATTTAGTCGTATGTCATGTTGCAGTAAGCAAAATGTATTTTGGCAAATGTAAAAACGTGTTGTGAATTTTGTCTATTAGAAAGTTAATCTAACAATATAATTTTGATTCCCTCGCTTTCTTATGCTGTAAAATCCAGTAGTGCGATTTTTCCCTTTTACTGGTCGATTTGTGTAGTCGATACCCTCGCTACCTTACTTCTCGCTACCTTACTTCCGCTGTTTCGAGTCGCTTGAAAGATGTATTCGTTTGGCGCGCCCTCTTGACAGATGTGGTATATGTGCTATTTTGGGGGATTGATGGATCTTCTCCCTTACACGCCCAATCGTGTAGTAGGTGAACAACGACCGGATTTGAATATCTAAAATTTTCGTTGTTATTTTTGACCATTAGGTCTAATTAGAGTCTGATTTTGTAGTGAAATTAATCGGCAAATATACTGCTAGGTGTAGTTTCTCAAATTATCGGCAGTATTGTCTGATTCTGATACTGATAAACCCTTCTGATAAAAAAGGAACCTTCCCTGGTACAAGCGGCCTTTCGTGATACGAACGTTCTTACTTGGGATAGAATTTCCTCCCTTTGGAACTGAACGCCTGTCAGCGGCCTTTCTATGCCAACCTAGCGAGTTCCCAGTTCCATTTAACTGTACAGAGGCCTTTTGTCAAGGTAATGCGACTACATAGTGAAGAGGTAGCTTCGCAAGAAACGCCAGTGTTTACAAATCTACCAGTATAAGAACTACATTATTTTCCCTTATTATCGCTATTATCGATAAATATCATTTTGACTAATGAATTTACTAAACGACTGTAGGTCGTTTTCTTTTTATATCGTACCTATATATTATCGTTATATATCATTTTGATTAATTAATTTACTATTAAAGGACTGTAGGTCGTTTGCTTTCTATATCGTATATATTATCGTTATATACCATTTTAATTCATGAATTTACTATCGAACGACTGTAGGTCGTTTGCTTTCTATATCGTAATATTATGGTTATATATAATTTTAATTAATGAATTTTCTGTTAAACGACTCTAGGTCGTTTGCTTTCTATGTCGTATATATTATCGTTATATATAATTTTGATTAATGAATTTACTAATAAACGACTGTAGGTCGTTTGCTCTATATTGTGTATATTATCGTTGTATATCATTTTAATTAATGAATTTACTGTTAAACGACTATAGGTCGTTTGCTTTCCATATCGTATATATTATTGTTATATATCATTTTGATTAATGAATTTGCTGTTAAATGACTGTAGGTCGTTTGCTTTCATAAGCGTATATATTATCGTTATTTCTCGTTTTCGTTTACTAATCTTATAGTATTTGCTTAACGAACTTACCGATAAATAACTGTAGCTTCGCTAATATCGTGTATCACATCTATGTCTGTTTCTTTTCATAAATGCTGTAGAGATACTTATTTTATTCATTATCACTTCTGAATTAGCTCATTTTGTTAATGTCATGATAAGTTGATTTATTTTTAGCCTAATGACAGTAATTTGTTTCACATAAGTGCTATTTGCAACTTTAATTTTTCGCCTTAATACTGATATTGAGCTCAATTCGTGTTCCCCTAAGTACTTACAGGTTGCGTATATATGTACTTACTTTATAGAGTAAATCATCGATTTAATAAATCTCTATTTACTGCTTATTGATATATTGATATTATTATGACTAACTGCGATTAGTCAGGACCCAGGTTTAGTTAAAACTATTTCCAAACAGGAATTAGGCAACCTTAAGAATATAGGATCTAGACTAACACTAATAAACTTAGTTTAATTTGATTTGATAGTCGGATAATCTAGACGATGTAGAACTCTTCTCATTAGGTTATGAGCGATACCCTAAACTCAACTTAATTAATGGACTTTAAAGTGTTCATGTAAGTTTTTCATATTTGTATAAATAGTTTAATTAGAATCCAGAGGTTTATTTTGATAAGCTAACGTCAATTTGCTTAATATTCTTATCTAGATAATGTTTCTAAATTTTACTGCTCTGATTTCAATGTGCAACAATCATTTTTATATTCTTAGTTAAAAATTTAGTGGTCCTTTCACATTTGAACAATGCATTTCGCCCAAGGTTTCAAACTCCATCTTAGTAGGTAATAGAAATTTAAAAAATAGATTTCTAGGAGCCCTATCGAGCACTCATTAGCCTCATTAACCCAGAAAGTTGAACAAAATTGACGTGGTAATCCTAATTCGAATAGAACACTATCCGCATTTCAGTGTCATACATCCCAACTGCCAATCGAACATAAACTTTTAGATGCATGAAACTGTATCTCAAATATCTCCATCAAGACTTTGACCATCCGGAGTTCGGTCAACTAAAAAAAAGAGCAGAGTCTTTTGTTAGAGATTCTGGACCATATGGAGAGCGATCATCACATCGAACAGCCAGAAAGAACATAACAGGAATTTTAGTTAACCCATTAGTGCCCAAAGAAAATTTTCCTTTTTTTCTTTGGTTTTAATTAGAAAATATAGTTTATTGTAAACCTAATAAGTAAAGAAAAATCTTCTTTTACTTTTAATTCTTTGGTTTTTTGCATTTTTGGCGTCCCTTTAAAGGGACTCTAGGCATAACGGACAAAATAAAATAAAAGCTTAAAATAAAGTAACATTTTTATTAAGTTTTAGAACTACATTATATTTTACTTACTGTGATAAAATTTAAAACAAATCTTAGGATGCAATGCAATGTTACACTTTTCACAGATAAAGTTACTCTTTTTTCCACATTGAGCACATCGGCGGTCAGTTTCATTGTAGACTACCAGATGTCCTATGTTATCAAATCTTACATCGTGCAATGGTCGTGGAACTTTATTTTTGCCTTGCAGGGGCCTAGTGCCAAAAAACTTTTTAAAAAACTTAGAGATATGTATCTTCGGAAAGCCAATAAACTAACAGAGTCAGGGTGATTTGATTTTAATTTTCGCATAAGTAACCAGGCATTCAAGACAGATACATCTAATAAATATAAAACTAATGGCCAATACCACTTCCTTTGTCGAAATCTAGACATGTAGGCAGCAACAAGGGCATCTAATTTATCGACGCCGCCCATGTACTTGTTGTAGTTTGCCACTATTTTTGGCTGAGGTACGCTCTTCTTGGATCGGGTAACCCTATCCCAACGAAGTGTATTGGTCACTTCGGTGGTTTCAAAATTTGATGTAACAGAAACGACTTTATTATCCTTCCACTGTACGAGCATACTGGTGTCATTCCGATAAAATTTCATGCTTCCCCTTTGCTGATTGTTCCATTCCTTTTTAGTTTGTACTGGACATTTTTCCAAACGATTGTCTCTTATTGTGCCTGTGGCACAATAATTGATTTTTGTTAAATGATCAAAGAGTGGTAGGCCTGTAAAGTAATTATCCATATAAATTTTATACCCCTCATTAGAAGGTAACTGGGCTTGCTCTAGTAAGGACAGTACTACATCTCCTCCCAAGCCAAATGTTTTTTTTTGTTTTGATTTTTTCCTGTGTAAATTTCAAACCCATACATGTATCCACTGCTAGAACAAAGAGCCCAATTCTTGTATCCAAATCGTATGGGTTTACCCCGAATATACTGTTTGGCATAATGCTTGCCATATTATGGGACCATGTTTTCGTCAATGGATAAATGCTCATCAAAAGCATTATGTTTTCTAAAATTTAGGTTTAGGTTGTCTATAAAGAGTCTCAATTTATAGAGCTTGTCTTCTTGGGGTAATTTTGAATAATTGTCATTGAAGTGAGTATACTTTAGTATTGTCTCAAACCGATTTCGACGCATGCTGTTTTGCAGGCAGTATCTTAGGGATATCTTCTTCACTAGACCAATAGAGACGTCGGTTTGGATATTTTCCGTATCCTGATAAAAGAAATGCCCCTAAAACGACATGCAGTTCGTCTAGAGTGAAGTTCAATTGTACGTTTTTCTGCTGCGCATATCTATTACTTTCCGTAAGGATAGACGTCAAGAGGTTTTCATCGAAAAACAATTTAAAAAAATCGACTGGGGTAGTTGAACGTTTGGCTTCATGTGAAGGTTCGCTTGGGTTACAGGTAACAACAAGATCACTATTTGGTCGTTCAGTACCAGGCTCACGCCATGTTGATTTTTGGTATGCATTTTCTTGTTTTCTATTTTGGTTGCATTTTAGCTTTTTCTAAAGAACAGATAAGGGAAATAAGTTTTCAGGGTCAGAATCGTCGGAGTCATTTATGTAAGTCATCTCACATTCCTGAGATAAGATTCCGCGGGGTAGATGATTTATGTTGGCTACATGCTCGTCGTCAGATTCGTCACTATCAACCTCGGTCTCATTTCCATCATCTGGAGGTAATATATAAATATTAGATTCCGGAAGATCATCATCCTCCTCCAAACAGTCGATGAGTTGTGCCAAGGTCAATCTGCAACAAAAGAGACGCAGTGCTTAGCGTCCCTTATAAGGGACATAACGTATAACATAATTCATTTTACACCCGGTAACAAAAAGAAAAATATTTATATTTTTGCCACATCATATGAACACTATTTAACGAGTTTTAAGTAATATACAAGCTAAAACATATATAGTTTTTAAACAATATAATAAAACTTTTAAATAACTAAACAAATATTTCAGTGAGAAATCAAAACAAATACACCTGACACGTCGAGTCAAGTCTGCCGATCACGCTTCGAAACTGCGTACGCTCGATTTCTCCACACTTTTTAAAACATGGCGAAGAATTTATGGGTCCCTTATAGGGGACGCTAGGTACTAATGGGTTAAATACCCACAATCATTTAAAATCCAAACATTCCATAGCCATTGAATTGAGTGCTATTTTGGCAGGAAGGCCATACAGTGTTAAAAAGATGACATGGTAAAAACATTCCTTCTGTCATAACTTCAATCCAAGTTGTTAGATATTAAAAAAAGAAGAAGATAAATTACAAAAAGCTGAAAAGATAGCTAAGAAAAAAAATAATGGGAATTAAAACCAAAGAAATTACAACAAAACGCATAGCAGCAGAAGAGGTAAGAAGAGGGAAAAAAAAGCGAGTTGTTAAACAAAAAGAAACAAAGCTAATGGATAATTATTATTATTATTATTAGTTGAAACTGATGATTATTTCTCATTAGATGAAGATAATGATCATTATTCCTCATGAAGTGAAGATATCGAATATGCTGATGCTCATGCCGAATTGACACATGAATCAATAAACTTCGACCCTCTTTTTGGGTCGAAAATATAAGCAAGCAATATTTGTATGTCCATACAAGTAATGCCACTAACAAAGTGAGAAAGAGTTTGTGCACAATTAACAAGATACAAACATCTTCAAAAGTATGTCCTCGAAATTTAATTGTCAAAATGTAGTGGTTTTGACCCTTTATTTTAATAGCCAAACATGTGAAAAAAAATTATTTTTTAATTGCTTTCCAGAATAAAACAAATAACACGAAACGTGAAAAGATGAGATTTTTTTTTAGGAAACAAAATATAACAAAATATACGTGAGTTAATAAAATAAAAACCTTAATTTTTTTATGTAACTCAGAAAGTCGAATCGCCAAAAACAAATGACGTCGGCTGCCCCCAAAACTGCACCTTAAAATGGGCAAATCCTAGGAAAAAGTGTGCTGAACGCGCCTAAATAATTTTTTGCTTCAAAAACCGTTGACAATCAAACCAAAATACCAATAGTTTGTTCACCTAATCCCCCTTTCCATTAGTTGATGTTGATATGAAAAACAATTAACCAGAGAATTGGATTCCTTGACACCAGAAACCCTGAAATCAACATAGCTCACACTGATTGGTTTATGACATATTCTGATGACTCTGATGAGCTCTACAAGATTTATAGTACTTTTATGAGTATCGTGTAACATAAAACGTTCTTTCCAACTCTAGTTCGTCATGTACCATTTCTATATAAAGGTTCAAATGTCTTGCTACCTGATTTTAAAAGGTTTTATTCACCCGAATGGTAATGATAAAGTGCACCTATGATCACGGTTTCTTTGATTTACATGTAGTACATAAAATCCGTATATTATGCAACAAAAGCCGTGTTTCCTATAAAACTTCACAAAGGACCCCCGCCTATGAAATGAAAATATCTAGTCTTTTTCATTTATGTTTCCTTAATTAACTAAGTATAAGATACTACATATTACATTCCTCAGGATTCGCTCTGCTGTGGTGTATTGCAATTAAATAAAGCCTTATTAATATCAGAGCATTCCCAATATTTTTCGTTCTTCCTGGAATTACGTTTTATGTCTGTGCCTTAATAAATGTTCCAAATTGTGTCAGTTCTTTAAACGTTTGATTTAAGAATTCAATTAGGTAGAATCTTCTTCTTTAAAAAAAGTGTACTAATATTTTCAGGAGTAAATGTCTAATGCCCAGTTTCTCAAAGTATAGATAACTTTATTCTTCACATAAGTCCTATGACAACGATTGTTTATACAACTGTAACCATAGTAATTATAGGCTTCATAACTTTATACAATAGATATCTGGTACTTCAGAAACTGGGCATTAGTCATTATTGTCATTTAATAATAGTGAACTTTGACTTGTAAATAACTGTTACATTTGAGATAAAACTGTATCGCCAATCTTTTATCAGAAACCGTTACTCAAAAACCAAATGAAGGCTGAATATGAAAAATAAAATCTATTATTTATAATAAAACTTATTCTACTATGAATATTGGCCTTATTTTAACTATTTGTTGATTTTGTTTCATTTATAGTATCGCTAACTAATACAGACAATTTGTGCTAAAAAGGGCCTCTAGCGGGAAAGTTGTGTGGTAGTTTTTATTCCGTCCATTCTTTCCATTGCATTTAAATATTGTGGAGTTCTTTTGGATGGAGAAAAGACACTACCAAATTTGACATTACTATTATCTATTATGTCACCTTTATATCCAGGGATATTTTACTACCTACACCTATTTGGTAAAATGGATATTGAAAGGTCTTGGATTTAAAATTTAATTTTCCTTACAAAAAAAGGACTGAAGCGCGTCTATATTCTGAGTTAATGACTCGCAGTCTTCTTTTCATCGGAAGCCCCTAAATATTATTCATGTATGCTCGCTTCAACATATTCAGTTTTCAACTTTAGCAATTAGTATGAAAAGGAATGTCAGAAAAGTAGAGTAATTCCCTGAAACCAGACATCTATAAAGCATTTATTCGTTTAACAGCTTTTCCTATGCTGAACTAGATTGCATTTTCAAATATAACGATGATCTAAATGGGAAATACACGGCAAAAGACTTGGTCTGTAAACATTTACATAGAAATGCTTATTTTGCTGCAAGAGGTTAAAGATCACAATAATTGTGTACGTAAGCATGCGTAAAATCGCTGATAAAATCAGCTGATGAAATTTACTCTGAATCGTACCAAAATACAACTTGTTTTAATTTGATTGAACCTTATAAGCGGTTTTGGTTTTTTTTTTCGGGCAATTTTCTTCAAAAATTATAATTGTTGCAGCAGTTTTTATCCTCATCTCGTTCTTGATTTTGTATTTATAATAAATATATGTATTATACATCAATATGATTCATTTTGATATTACTCAAGTGTAAAACAAATGACCTGCAATATTGCTTAAAAGTTTTGCTGCAAAATATATTGTTTTATCGCAAGTGCAATGTAAAAAAATTATCAAATAATATCTAAAAATTGTATATATATTATAAACATTTCAAGAACGCTTAATATCCAATGCCACTACTGCACTTGTTTCTCTAGGTAATCAAAAGTTATTAGAGTAGCTGCTGTGAATATAATTATTAAGCTTCTTATTTGAGTATTGATTGATATATGGCTACAAAAATCAATAAATAACATACAGAAAACTATACAGCGCCTAAAATTAAAAATAAATTACGCCTTCACTTCTTAACTACCAAGGAATCCACTATTGAAGCATAACTTTTCCCAATTTTTATCAGTGCAAGTCCAGATCTTACCCCACAGGCTGTGCAGAGGGCCACATTTTTGCGCACCACACTTCTTATGATGAACCAAATTAAAACTGAATCCAAAGAGAATATTACAGCTACCAATGAACTGTAGAGAAGCTCTTCGGTAGGAATGCAGCTAAAGGAGACCTGTTACATAACTATAATCCTTATCCCACGTGTTGAAGAGGAAAATGTTTGTTATATCACTTTTAGGAAAAATACTCAATATTAGAGACATAATCACAACATAGACTAACTGACATTACTGACTTACCCCTTGAACCGGTGCATAGAAAAAAAATAATTTTGTGATGTAGGGGTTTCAACCCCAATTTGCTGCAGAGGGATGATTTGGACTTTGACGCCGACATTATATATAGCTTTTATATGAAAAACACGTGAGAAATTTGGATTTTCTCACAGTTAGGAGGATATTGACGAATGCCTTATCCTTTCTTCAACAAATATGGTTAATTGCAGAATTGGGTCGAGAATATTCCAGAGGTACAGGCAAGGGTTGTTGAAGACCCGTAAATATCTAAACAAATAAGGTCCACTCTGGAATGTGTGGAGAACATTCAACACCACCTATATACATCCACAAGGCGATGATTAACACAGTTATGAGGATACTATCAAAGGCTTCTTCCCTTTCTCAACAAATATGGTTAATATCAGAATTGAGGCGAAAATATTCAAGAGGCACTGCGGAGGGTTACTGATGGCCCCTAAAAATCCACGGCTGAGAATTAAACAACGACCTCTGCAGAGAATATTGACAAACGACTTTTCCTTTTTCATTTTAAACAAATAGGATACACTGCAGAATTGTGGGGTGTGTTGCTCAAAACCCATTAACATCCAAAAGGCGATGATTAACACAGTTAAGAATTTAACGACCATCTCTACAGAGGAGATTGTCAAAGAACTTTTCGTTTTTCAACAAATAAGGTTCACTGCAGAACTGTGGTGAGAATATTCAAGAAGTACAGGCAGGTGTTACTGAAAACCCATAAACATCCACAAGACGATTACTAACACGGTTAAGAAATAAACAATGGTCTCTAGAAATGATATTGACAAAGGACTTATCCCTTTTTCAACAAATAGGGTTTACTGCAGAACTATCGTGAGAATATTCAAGAGGTACCGGAAAGTGTTGCTGAAACCGCATAAATATCCGCAAGGCGATGATTAACACGGTCGAGAATTAAACAACGGCCTCTAGAAATGATATTGACAAACGACTTTTCCCTTCTCCCTTTTTAAATAAATAAGGTTCATTGCAGACTGCAGAATCGTGGGGAAGTATCTAAGAAGTCCAGGCAAGTGTTGCTTAAACCCATAGACATACACAAGACGACAATTAACATAATTGGGAGGATATTGACATCGGAATTTTTCTGTATAAAACCCAAACCTTTTAACAGTTAAATGAAAACGAGTACAACACCAGAAAACTGTATTTATATTCTCGTCAACTTCTTAATATGTCTCCACCTCGACCTAAGCGGGTTCATCAATAAATGAAATTTCAGATATAGGGGAACCGAAAATTTACGAACAGTTACTTTACGAAACACCCATTTTATGTGCACCGAAAGATTTGTGAGGCCTTACTTTTTCGAAAATGATGAAGATGGGGCTAAGTCCAGTAATGAAAATGGGCATATAAGTAGGATTAAAAAATTCATTGTGCTGAGCTAAAGTCCCTCCACAGACGCAATGGAGTAAATCAAAACAAACAACGGTGCGTGATGCCAGGTGTTCACCGACTAGTAGGTGGATATAACGATTCTTATTGGCTAACGTGGGAGTGGTGAATCATGTCATCGTGCATCCTGGAATTTACCAGGGAACCAGGGACTCATTCAGTCTTCAGTCGCTCGGTGCATCGTAACATTTTAGCATTAATTTATTTTAATTTCGCGTATTTTGTCATCATTTAAGTAATCGTTTTTACTGTTTTTTTTTTGTTGGTTTTTAAAAATGTCTAGCACAAAGTCTGCAGATGAAGTTTGGCATTTACTAAAGTTGGAGTGTGCCCTGCTTCTGTCTATAACGTGATAAGAGAGCACAATAAGAATCACACTTTCTGTGAACCAAGCCCGAGTAAAAATAGGAACGGCATTGTAAATTCTTTGGATGAGGCTAATAAACAAGCGATTAGGAGAAAAGTGCACGAATTTTAGAACTGAAATTCCCACAATTATTAAAATATTAAATGAAGTAAATGAAGATGCCACGTTGCGAAATTTTAAACGATCGACTTTTCATAAATTGTTAAAGGATTTAAATTTTACATGGAAAAGCGAGGAGAAAATAGATTATTAATAGATAGAGAATGAATTGTGTTGTGGAGAAAGGAATATCTGGTTAAGATAAAATTATTTAGAGAAAAGATAAAATCATTTAGAGAACAAAAGATAAAAATAACTATCTCGACGAAACGTGGGTTAATGCAGGACACACTACATCTAAGGTATGAATTGGTTGATGAAACTGTTACATCATCAAGAAAGGCCTTTTTAGACTGACTATCTGTCGGATTAAAAAATCCAACAACAGGTAAGCATGTTGCACGGTTTTCATTTTTTTTTTTAATTTGTTTCCCGCATTAGAAAAAAGACGTATACTGTGCATGCCAAATAGCCTAAATGTATATGTATAAGAAATAGAAGAATGGTTAAATTGGAAAAGTTGTAGATAATTTAATTTATAATTGAATGGTTCTAGAGATTTTGGTTTTTAAGTTATTCTAAAAAAACTTATGCAATTTCAAATAAACATAATATATATTTTTAAAATCTGTAGAACATTTTTTGAAGCAACTTCTTATGTAGAATATATTTTTTTAAATACGGAAATAATTTTTTTTTTAATTTTTTAGGTAACTCAAAAAGACTCATCGTCTGCCATATTGGCAATGAAAATGGATTTGTTGATGGTGGTATATGGTGTTTCGAATCAAAATCGGCGATTGTTACGAGGAAATAAACACAGAAACATTTGAAAACTGGTTTTCCCACATTTTAACCAGTTTAGAACAGAACACCGTAATAATTGTCCTTGATAATGCGCCGCGCCGTATCATTCTCGAAGACTAGAGAAGATTCCTACAACTTCTTCAGAAAAGGGAGACATTCAAGATTGGTTACGGTCGAAGAATTCTATTTTGAAGATTCAATGCTTGCAGTTCAACTTTTGGCCATTGTCAACGAACGCAAGGCGAAATACGAAAAATATTATTGATGAAGAGGCCGCAAGTCATAACAAAATTGCACTCAGGCTGCCCCAATATCACTGGTAGCTCAATCCAATTGAGCTAATATGGGCCGACGCCGACGACGCCAAAAAAATTGTAGCACAGCCGAACACTATACCTTTAAATTTGGAGACCTGAAAGCATTTTTTCAATGCCATACAAAGAATAACCGCGGAGAAGTGGAAAATTGGGTTGAACATGTGAAGGATAAAGTTGAAAATAGAATGTGGAAGCTGGACATATAATGGAACAGCAAGTTGAAGAACTGATCATTAACAGTGCTGATGAGAATGAGGATAGTGATGAAGATGTTGATGTTAGCAGTTAATGCCTTTTAGAAACATTATCATATTTGTATGTTTGTTTACGTTTCTTTTAAATTTAAAAATAATATTTAATTTTTTTAATTATAAACCTATGTTTAGATTTTGGAAAAATACCGGCTTATTTGGTATTTTTATTTTTCTTAAATTTCCTACATTTTAAAGCTAAAATTTGTATTGAACG
This sequence comes from Pissodes strobi, assembly GCA_016904865.1. Lineage (NCBI taxonomy): Eukaryota > Metazoa > Arthropoda > Insecta > Coleoptera > Curculionidae > Pissodes > Pissodes strobi. The sequence goes on from MU181975.1 coordinate 303,444, forward strand.
GTCAAAAAGCTGCACATTAACCCTAAGTACAATACCTTTTCAAATAAAGAAATAATATGCATACTTAATTACAGCGACGTGGTTCAAAGTACGGTCCTGTCCAATAGTACAGACTCGAACGATCACGCGGCTAGTGCATGATTTTGTTTAAATTTACTCTATTGCTTAAATGGACAGACTTTAGGAGAAAACATAGAGCGTGCTTAATTTAACCAGGACGGTACTACCGTCAACAAAGGCTGTCAATGGCTGTCGTAAGAGAACATTTTCAAAACAATAGTCTCCTGTCACGTCACGTCGCGTCGTACAGATTTTAGTTGGCCACACCGGTCCCCTGATTCACACACCCCTTAAAGTGTATATTAATAACTCTGGCACAATTGAATAATTGAAGTCCAACATAAGAAATGAAAAGCGATAACATATTGCAATTTCGTTCTAGACAAAACAGTTTTTCCTGCTAATCGTAGAAGTTATTACGAAATTAAATCGGAAAGTAACTTCTGCGTCACCCTGTACGAGATTATTATAATAAACGACGGTGGTTTAGTCTCACTACGTCAACAGCCTATTTGCATTTAAAAATATTAAGACCTAGCAATTTGCACCCTTTGAATTCGTAATTTCGAAGAAAGCTTCTATGATATAAAATATTTCAATGTATAAATTGGCTTCTGGCATTTTACCATTCTGACGACAAAAGAGCAATGATATATTTTTAAATCGACATAAAAATTCCATCTGCATAATTAAAATTGCTATTAATCATTAAACTAAGTACGGCAACAGTGCGCAGTGAAAACCAAACCGAGTTTGAGGTCAAATTTCTCGGTCTACCAATCTCTGAAGGTCGAATACTCTCCAACAGATGGACAAGCCGTATCGAGGAAATAAACTGTTAAAGATTCCATACAATTTCAGGTTTGTATTCGCGGTGATATATGTATAATTTAGCAGCAAATAGATATTTGGTTATATGCATTCAATAACTTGAAATATGCGCTTTTGATAAATTTCAGTTTCATTTGATATTAGTTTGCATAAAAATATTTAATTATATAATGATGAAAATTGAAACTTTGACGTAACAGTTAGATTCCCTATCTATCCGCATTTAGAACATAGTCCAACTTATGTTACAACAAGAGTCATTAAAATATTTTAATATACGCACATACAATTCAGACCTCGCCGCAATGTAAAATTGTTCGATAGTCCTAAACTAACCCAAACTACCCTAGGCTAGTGATACCGTCGATATGGTAGCCTATTTGTCTTCTCGTCTAGTAGGTACGACAGAAAAGTTTGCTCTCGTCTCGTCAACCTGAAAGAGGTATCATCTTCTCGTTTGATTTGTTTAGAGTCGAAAAATTATTGCCTTATGACAACATTATTTAAAAACGAAGATATATTAGTACCCGAAATTATAATAATCAAGTATTATATAAATTATACATGCCCATTACCTATGCGAATAATTGAGTGATAATATGAAATCAATCTCTGTCACCTAGAAACAGAGCTTCTAATGCCTTGTAAAACATAAGAAAAAGTAAAACACGAATAAATATATCAAATTACTAAAGAAGTAAAATAGCCCATAGACCCATAAAGAAATATTCACTGAGGCTTTTTTAAGGTAGCCACCCGAAAAATGCAACTAATTTAACCAATCTGGTAGGTCATGCCGTTTCGAAGATAGCACTAGTGTTAAATGGTATAAAGTAAGGCGTTATAATTGAAGAAAAAAAACCAAATATCCCTATTCTAAATTTAATATTTTTTTTTAACCACGTCACCGAACATTAACAATAGACTAGAAGGTTCAATCTAAGCCCCGCGCCCAGCATTTCCCTCCTTGCCCCGTCGCGGAACCAGCTCAGGCCTTGTGCCAGGTTTCACCCCGTCTGGTCTAAAGTCTTGCGTATCGCCTTTGTAAGCGCTACCTACATCAAAAGTGCCGACTGAGAGTGGACCTTCTAATCTCTTGTTAATCTTCGGTGACGACGTATTCAACATTGTGTATAATATTTATAGTGTAATTTAGACTAAAATTATAGATATATGTCAAACACTGATATTTGCTACATGATTAGCAAATACTCGCTTGGTATTATCAAAATTGCCAATTTTAAAAACAAATTAAAAAATTACTAATATAAAGATAAAAAATATTCTTAGAAAAAATAGTACCCAAAAATAAATCAATATGGTGTGAGAATATAATATTTTAAAATTTAGGCCAATCCAAGAAGCTATTATATTTAACTTTTCTCGGAACTACAGATAACCACCTATAAACTAATATTCAAGAAAATCATTCTCGTCGAATCATCTCAGGAAGTCGCGAGAGTTCAGAGAAGCCACCCAGTAGCGAAAGAAATTTAAAGAGAGATGTACCCTCTCATCTCATCGCGAGACCTTGAGAGGAGACAGGAACGAGAATATCTCGTCTCGGCGGCATCACTGCCTTAGACAAAACTAGGCAATCGGTAAGTACATGAGTGGACTACTCTTTTTCGTTCTCCAAGCATCGCCTGGATTCTCTATCCTATAAGATTTTCAACAGATGCATATACTTGGTTCAGGGTACGAGCCTATTGCACTTTATCTTCAGTGCCTCCGAAAGCGTTCTCTAACAAGATAACTCTAGCTTACAATATTAATCGTAAAGTCTCCTACTCAACGGCAATATATGGTCCACGAACCGAAGTTTATCATTAATCAGCACTCCCATGAAATTCTTGACTGACCTTTCCCGGAGTGGGTCGTTTTCCAGACTGAACCCCATTATATTTCTTTTTTTATATTAAAGGAAAGGTTAGAATCATACCACCTCTTTGTTGCCGTTGTCAGCAAATTTAAGATATATCTTCTTTAAGTTGTTTGATGTTATTGTTTTGACATATTATGGAGGTATCGTAGACAAAAAGTGTAAATTGTTCCGAAATTTCAACAAGCACGATATCATTCGCATAAAGCAAGAAGAAGAAAGACTCCAAAACTGACCCCTGCGGAACTCCGCAGCCAATCCTCAAGATCGACGACCTTGTGCCAGATGCTACCACTGATTTACTGCGGCCTTCAAGGTAGGAGCTACCATACATATCTCTTAGGCTTTGACTCCATAAATCACACAATCAAAGGCTTAGATGCTTCGTAGAAAACCGCCGCCGCCGCCCTACCCTAATTTATAAGAAAGTAAGCCCTCCCCAGGAAGCTAAAGATGGCATCGATTCCCCTTCTAGTTCTGAAATGCAAACAAAATATTCCGGGATTCGAAAAAATGCCGCATCTTGTGGTGGACAGCAGGTATATTAATCGATAGTTTACAAGCCTTATGCAATGAAATGACTATTACTGACTTAAGACATGAGGGAAATACTCCTCTAGACCAGGAGTTCTTAATCGCTGTAGCTAAGGCATCCAAAAAGCGTCCCTGCAGAAAGTCCATCACCTTCATGGGATTTTTGTATTTAATATTGAGAAGCGCCCCTCTAACATCCTGTAATGGGGTTAAAGACAAATAGAACGAAAATAAGATAGAGGATCAACAGCTGGTGATATTCCTCGAGCTAGGCTATCTGCCACGGTGCAATAAAAATAATTTAAAGTGTCAGGACCAATGCTGATCTCAGTATAGTAATGCCCGGACCCACCCCGCAAGTCATTAATAATTTGACTATCTGTTACTAGCAGCCGAGAGTTTGTTACTGTAAAATCCGATACACACTACGGTATCTGTTGCAATATGAAACAAAGTTATGTTTATGTGATCTATCGAACGAACTCGGTTGACGATAATTTCAGGCTTTTTGTAAACCAGGAGTTTTGCTTTCTGAATTTTTGCTTAATCCAGGGCAAAGAAAACGTTCGACTAAAGACATCCAGCAAGAAAGAATGAAATGCAGCAAATAGCTCCGAAGACCATTCCACACCACACCAGTTCACATGAAGACTAAAACTATGATTCTTATCAATGGTAGTTGTACTGAAAATTTTACCCCAGCGGCGCGCGGCGTTTAGTTTCTATTTCAGCAAAAATGTCGGCAAAAGTACAGTTCACCGCCTCGTGAATAGAGAGTTCTGTGTTGATAACGGAACAAAAGACAGTAATATATAGGTCCAACGTAGAAGCCGAATATTTTGTAGCACGAGCCGCTGAGTCAACATGCATCTTTAGCACATTGAGTAGTGGTAGCAGTTGAGGCCTGGAAGGCCCATGCAGCAGACCCCAGATCTCCTCTCCACCACTAACACAACAACCTCCAGTCCACTCTAGGCTTCTTGCCCCCAGATAGCGCTGTTTTCTTTGTAATGATTCATACCATAAGATGCAAGCCAGACAGTATTCACTGAGCGCTTATCACTAAATTTAACGTTCAAGCCACCAGTTCGTGTCAATTTAGAGTCAGGCGAAATACCCGAAAAACAATGCCAAGTCCATTTAAAAATTTTCTAACTTGTGCCGAGGGAGAACGGTATACCCAGAGGGCATGAAATGACTTTCCTTAGAGACTCCAAAGCATACTCACTCAGGTACCCAAACCAATGCTCAATAATGCGAAGTAAATCAGGAAAACCATCAATATCTATAAAGCTATAAAAAAATTATGATCCACATTAAGATCGCAGTCACTACAATCGCTTATTTCCTAAGTAGACATAGTGCTTTCACTACATACTGTTTCCACAAAAATCTCGTTGTTACATGTTTTAATAAAAGATAATAAGCAAGTAGCAAGGCCATTTAAAAGTTATTGACCGCTTTGGGCTTCTCAACCTTTTAATCGAATCCTATTAAGTACGGGCCAAGCTTTACATTTCTATTAACTGACACAGTCAACCGCGCTATTTCTAATCTCTAAGCCGAGCTTTAGTATAGCCAGCCAATATCGATCGCTTATGGTCATTAGGCTAGTGGAAATGAAAGCCTTCGATCTGGCACCCCTGTGTTTATTCTAATTTTCTGTATAGTGACAAGACAAGAACATGCTAAATAACATCACACATGGAACTCCGGGGGTGCAATCAAACTGTCAATTAGTTAGGGATTGTGTTTAATTGCTCGAGTTTGTCACGAACAAGTCGACCCATTGTTATTTTGACTTTCATTACGAGCTCTTGTCGCACTCATTGCCACTTGACAATGATTAAAAACAAGTTTTTTTTCGGTTTGTTGGGTAAATATAAATAGAAATCTATCCGCATCTTCGATGTAATCAGTTCGTAAATACAGAAGTAAGGGCTATTCGATACAATAATGATTAGCTGTGGGCCATTTTATGTTCTCATTTCAGTATAATATATTTAATGTAAAGCATGATCATGAGACGAAATTTAAGAAATTAAATGCTCAGTAATAAGTGAAATTTTGCTTTGTTTTACCTTAATACTACGCCATTAAAATCTATATAATGAACGATGTTTCCTGAAAATTATAAGGAAATAATCGAACAATTAAAAAGTAACTAAACCTTTCATGTAGACAGATCAGGCAACTTCTTGGTTTCGAATAACAGTGCTGTGGTTTAAAGAGCCGTACCGAACGAGCTACAAGTGAGTAAAACATTGCAGCGTGCGTAAGAAATCGGGTATGACCAAATGACAATAAGCTTTTTTACTAGAAGATGTAAATATTTCGGTAACAATAGGTTTGTTCCAACCAACTAGAAAATCGTACGAGGGACCGTCATTTCCAGATGTCAACTTCAGTCTGGAAGGTAATAAACAACCCGTCATGTTGACAATAACAAACGGATTATTCTACTGGAAATTACCGTCCTATGTACGGTTTTCATGGTCAGTTGGAACAGACCTTATAATATAAAGTC
>MU181975.1:309287-325041 GCA_016904865.1 Pissodes strobi
AATGAAGCAGTATTTAATTTCGTGGTGGCAAACCCAAACCGATTTCTCTTTAAAATTATGGCAACCGGGATAAAATCACACACAGCGGCATACATGACAAAAACTCTTGGTGACGTAATTCATGAAATTGGTACTCAAAAAGTATTTGGTACTGTCACTCACGATGTAGCGAGCATGAAAGCGGCATGGGACCTAATACAAGATGATTTTGAAGGGCGAATGTTTCGCCAATTTCCTCAATTTAATTTTTACCGTTGTGAAAAATTTGGCGAATTTTAAATCATTTATTACTGAAATAATTGCCGTTACAAAGGCCACCCAATAAAGCAATAGTTTATCAGCATGGTTGAGGGGAAACAATAGAAATTAAAGATAAACTGCAGCCTACGAGATGGGGTCCTTAGTTTTTTACTTTCAACCATGGCTGATCAACAAGCGTGACTATTGACGAGGAGGTACCTATTTTCCTAGTTGCTTAGTAAGTTTCCAACTGCGATCTAACGGAATTCATTTAAAAGTCAGCTCAGAAGATGCCAGATGTTAAAGCCTCTATCTTGGCTGATGTTGCCGACTTTATAGCAAAAGAAGCAACATTCAAAAAAGCCTTTCTGTCGAATAGCGACACAATCGAAGCCATCACTCCGCTCAGCCAGTGGTGAGCTTTCCTAGTTGGCGATTCGTTTTCTAGAGTGGCAAACGACGCATGTGAAAGCTAGTTCCGTTCATATTCAGGGATTCACTCCAAATAGGGGAATCGACTGATAAACACCCGGGCGTCGAAAATGGTGTGTTTGGTGCATAAGTTGAACTTAATGGCTGAGCCTCATGCATGTGGCAAAAGACTCAAAAGGGAGACCCAGACCCAGCTCGGAGCCCACTGTTGGGTCCACTTCTGAAGCCAAGTCTGTATCGAAGCAGAAGGCACAGAGGCATTGACAGTCATTTATTACAAATTTTCATTTTCGTGAAGTGAAATTTTACTTGTAATACGTGCTCGTACTTTGTCAGCACATTCTACGATATATTTTGCTTTATCTAACTAAAACCCAGGATATATTTAACAAGATCCGTATTGTAGTGGATATACAGCAGCTTGCATGTGTTTTCGCGAATGCAATACATATTACAACATGCCTTGATTCTGATTTTGAATTATGGCGCGCGATAAGACTCATCTATGGAAATTTGACTGACTCAGAGTCAGAGCCCCTGTCTGATAGGGACATAAGAGTTGACGTGGGCGTGGACACTGATTCGGACTTGTGATGAGTATTAGTCCTATGTCTGTCAACTAAGCACCAACTAAACTTTTTGGAAACTAATCGGCATCCTTATCCTTATGTCTAAAAATTAGTAACTATGTTCCTTTTTTCATGTAAAATATTTGACAACATCGGCAATTTTACATTGTATTGCCAACAAAATCAAATTTTAGCATATTTTTCTAAATAAAAAAACGAAGTTTATTATTTTGTATTATTATTATATCGGTATTTTTATTTGATTCCATTTTTCAAGGTTGTTGTTACTTTGTTTATGTTTGTTTTTAATATTTTTAAATAAACTTTTCAAGTTCGGTGATAATCGCAATCCTGCTTGTTATTAATTTTTTCTTTTAATTAAAAAAAAAAACGAGGTCTTTGCATTGTTTGGATTTAAAAACAGTTTTCTTAAAAAAAAACACAAGAACGTTTTTTATTCGTTAATCCTTATATTAGTAGAAGGAGCAAATGAATATAACATGTCTTTCTTTGTAGCATTTGTCGATTTCAAAATGATAGCATAGAACAGGGGACAGTAAGAAGCTCTTTTCACAATAGTCGAATCGATTATAAGTATATTGTTACATAATGTACTAAATATAGTAACGCAACAATAAGGTGTTATATATCACAAAACTTGTTAATCAAATATTTGAAGATAATGAGAATGGGAAGAACAATTAGTTATTAAAATAAATGAACAGTACACATAAGCAATTTAAGATAAGCGGACGATATCTTCTTAATAACGGACAATAAAGTAGAACTAAGAAACATACTAGAAGAATCCGACAAGGAAGCTAAAAGACTAGTTGTTAATATAAATAACGCATAAAACAAAAATTATGACAAACACAGATAAATCCGCTATAATTAGAATAAGACAGGAAACAATAGACCAAGCCAACGGGGACAAATTATCAAACTTAATAAAGAACACCAATTGGTAGAAATAAAAAGACGAATAAGATTAGTTTGGATAGATTTTGAAAAGTTATTTTTATTTTAGAAAAAAAAACACGGGCAAAACTTCATAATCAAACTCAGTGCGTACTCCCTGTATTTATATATGGATCACAGATTTGGACATCGACAATGACAAATATTGATAAAGTAGCAAAGGTCCAAAATCAATGGAAGGATAAATACCTCATTTAAAAAAGAAAAATAATTGTTGGGATAAGGAGTAAAACAAAGGTTAAAGATATCAGGGAACACCTAGCAAAGCTTAAATGGAGCTTCGATGGTTATAATATTAAACAGAGAGAAGATAGACAGAATAATCAAACAAACACAAAAGAATAAGAAAGAGATCTCAGATGAGGTGGACGGATGAAATAAACAGATATGATGAATCTAGATAGATGAATGTGCCGTATGGCAGAGGGAAATCAAAAATTCAGGAGAAAGCCTATTCCAACGACGGACTCCAGAATGCATGCATAGATAGCCAGATAACAATGGTTTTATTTAAATCTATGCTCAAAAAAAGAAGAATTCTAAACTAATAAATGTCCAGTAATTAGTTCATAACTTGGATCCTAGTGGATCCTTTGCCAATATAAGGAATCAACTGGGCTAACTTAATTTAAATACAATTCCATCGGGGACCTTTTTATTTCCAATTTAAGAAGAGAATACATTAATCAATTTACGACCTTTTTTTAATCATGCATTTTTTTGTCTGTGAATGACGTCAGGTAGCAAAACTTAAATATATCTTTGCTGGTCATAACAGAGGGATATAGTAGAGACCATAATAACATAAAAGAGTAAAAGCCTCAAGTAAAGTGGGCGAATGACTAGAAAAGAGGACAAAGGGAAGCGTAAAATTCCAACAATGCATGGCCGAAAGAATGGCTACATAGTGTTTCGTTAACTATATATAAATCCAAAATATATGCTTAAAAATAGACAGAATTTCGAATTGCCAATTGTCCAGTAGTTAACTGGCCGCTTGTAAAGAATTATTAAAGACTTAATATGCCCCCGTTTCAAAAGCCAGGTTATATAAACGTCTTTTACACTAAATAGCTACTACCCCTTCAACTCGGCTAACTTAATTAGAATACAATTTCTTCGTGGAACCTCTTTATTACTAATTAAAGAAGGAAACAAATTGATTATTTTTCTCTCTTGTAATTTGCTAAAGAGCTTTAATTCGGTTTAAAGACACAATAGGTACAAATTAGAAGTTACGTATTACAAATTGAATGGTAATTTAATGGAGTGGTGCATAATTTCTTCTTGCCTTGATAAAATATTTACAAGCGTTTCTCGATTATTGACTTTCTTTTGATATTATCAGTCAGAAAAGGATACAATAAAATAAAAGTTACAATTTTTAGATTTAAAATTGGCATAATTTTCAAAACTGTTCACCAACAGTCTGCAGGTTTTAAGTAAATAACGCAATTTTCTGCGATAAAATGAATTGATTTACTACACAAGTAAGCCAATTTTTTCGAAATTTTTTTAGCCGCTATAAAATGGCTTTAAAGTTTGAATCTGTTCAATTGAATGAAATTATTTATTATGGAATTGCATGAATTCGTATCCCAATCATCTGGAAGTTTTTTTAGGTGGACTCCATGACATTTTGTTAGAAATATATTAAATATTAATTTACCAGAAACGAATACTTTGAAAGAAATATTTAAGGTAGGTATATTTGAAGATCCAGGCCCAAAAAGTTTAAAACTACCAAGGATAATATTTTTGTATCAGGCGTATATTGTATCCTTTAATTAACAGGATATTAAGAATTCTAGTTCAATAATTCGTAGAGACAAACTTTTTATTAACAGCAGCATAAAGAAATAGATGCAAAATGTATTAACCGCTTCAAACGAACGAACAAAAGAAGCCGTCAAGTCGGCTTGCGGTTAATTGAAAAGCTAATAATTGCATCTCTAAAAAGGGATCGTATCCAGTCGTTCCCTTAATTAAATCGAACCGAATGTAGCTTCTTGTAAGGGTGGATATAAAATCACTGGGTCAAAAAGTCGACTAGATAAAATGAATTGATACACTTATTACACAAGTTTATATAAATTGTCTGGCCTCCAGACCGTCATAGGAGAAGGGGCTCCTAGCATTATCACCTCCTGAAGCACAAGGCTACACAAAACAGGGTTTTTGTGTCAAAAATCCACCCAACGACCTATACAAAAACCCATACAAAAGCCCAAAGAATTTGAGGTGTTTATAAAAAATGAGACAAAATCGAGATAATTTTTATATAGTATTTAATAACAAAATATAACGTAGTTCACTTGGAAACAGACAGGTACTGATAGATCAGTCTGGACATTCTTATTCCTAAGTTTCAATAACATTTTACATTAAAATATAAAATACAAAACGGCTTATTCATTAGGAACAAAATAAAATAAAAATAATAAAAAATCAGTAACTTATTCCGAAGATCAGTCCACACCAAATCGTAAGAACTGAAGATCCTTTCTAGAGCTGCAGAACTCGCAGGGCATGAATGTAGGTTTGCAAAAAACGCGGCCATGTTCACCAAAATACGATCTGAATTTTGAGCTGTAGTAGTAATCTTAGTTTTTACAATTGACCACCATTTGAATGTAGGCATGTTTTTTATTACACTTTCCTTAAAAAGTGGTTATTGATAAATATCTTCATCCTTAATTCGGAAAAATAGATAACCTTGGAAAAAATCTTCGTGATTCTTAAGTAGCCAAGCCTCTGCCTCGTCCTGGTATTTTTTTTTCTAGGTTTTTGTCCATATATTTAGGAACAGTTAAAAAACATAGAAAATGGAAGGGTTGTATTGCCTCCTCAAAATTTTTTTTAATGTCTTCAATATAGGGGCTTAGACATGGGTTGTTTAATAAATCTAGCCAGATGTTTACAGCATCGGCGAGAGTGGTTTGGTCACTCTGGAATTTATCTAAGGCAGTACCAACTGCCAGTAGTTGTTGCTTTAAGTCAAGTGCATTTTTGTATAAATTAATGTCGTCGATTTTTCTTATAATATGCTGGTCAAGAGACTATGGATGTTCTTTTGAAATTTCTCGGTATATTATGTAGTTAGCATTAAAGGTACTTACACAGGCTACCTGCGAATTCCAACGGATATCATTAGGAATTTGAGGCATTAAACCCCCTATATGTTTAAGAATTCCATGAGGTTTATGGTGGTTTCTGATATACGTCTGTATTTCCACCAAGTGTTTGAGGACAGTTTGTGGCGAAACAATGTTTTCCAATAGATTCAAATAATGTGCATAGGTTAGTATAGAGGGATATTTCTCTGCAACCATTTTTCTAAATTTCTTCATTTTATTTTCATTGTCGGTTACTAATGCAAAAACGTCTTTATTGTATAATTCATTACATTGTTTAATAGCACCTTCAGCGATTTCAAAAAGATATTTAGATGTTTTTTTGTCATCGACGCAACGCAATCTAATGAAGATAACAAAAAAGAACTTCTTCCGCTGCAAATACTTGTCGATATAATTGGATCATTCCCAACACTAGACCATCCATCGAACATCAGAGTAACTGGTCTATTTCCCTCGGTCTGCATTAGAACTTCCCATATTTCTTTTTCATGAACTTCGTAAACTTCATCCAGCAAGTTTCCAGTAATTTGTCTCCTGTTGGAAGGTGTATAACCTGGTCGAAGGGATTGGATAATCTCAATAAAAGACGATGTTCAACTGTGGAAAATGATAGATGGCATGTATAAAAACATTCTGCAATTTTGAGATCAAACTTATGTTTTTCTTCCTTTGTTGTTTTCATGACTATTTTGTCTAAAACTGTTTGCCTTCTTCTTTTAGGAGTCATTGTAACACCGCCACTCTATTGGGGAGATTCTCTATCTTGTTCTTGTTCTAGCCTTTTCCTGTTTTTTTGTGCATTCTGCTTGAGGAAAAAGAACTATTGTCATTATCTGACAATGGCGAAAGAGCTACCTGGCTGTCTAGATACGTCGAACACTTTCCAAGATGTGCTTTAATCCTCTCTATTTTTCCCGTCAGTTTTTGAAGACGAAATTTGCACTTGGGTTTGCCATCTGTAAATCAATTAACATATTCCCACTCTACATATTTGTGACGACCCCCTCCGTAATAGTTCCCACTCTTTCTAACCTTTCCTGTTCCTGTATTGCTTTGCTATTTAGCTAGCTTTGCACTTGTAGTAACTTCGTCTTCTTCTTTCTCTGAGTTTTGCTCCATTTCAGTCTCACTGTCTGAAATCTACGACGATCCCTCCAAGACGTTGACAACGTCCTGATCAGCCTCCAAATTTCTAGGCACAGAATTTCCTTGTGTTGATATGGATGGTATTGATGAAAGACTATCAAAAGACAGTTGTGATGGTGTTACTCTTCCATCCGTTTTCCATATTGTCGTTTTTATTCATATAGTTTCCTGAATATTCCACTTCTTCAAATTGTATATTTTCAACAATAACTTTAACTAGGTTCGTTGGGTTCTCGTCCATATTCTTCCACAACAAAAACCACGAAAATTCACCTTGAAAATATTTATAGTTTAAAAGAAGTAAAACTCACCTTTTAACTTTTAATTCACATATCAAAAAGAAACACACTAAAACACTCCTTCTATTTTATTACACTTAACCAAAAACAACCAGTCTAGACAAAGGTTAAAAATTAATGTTATTTTTCTATAATTTGAGGTTAGAGTTCCGTAAATACGACAAATACCCAAAAACTGCCCAAATACCCAAGAAAAACACAAAAACCCAAAACCCCACCAAAAGAATAAAAAAACCCAGATTTTTGCCAACCCTGTGGAAATGCGGTCAGGGGAAAGCTTATTCCAATTCTTCAATCCCGAAGAGAGGTCAAAAACGATTCCAAATAAATACCGTCCAATTGCCTTAGTTCCCATCATGTCCAAAGTCATGGAGAAACTGATCAACGAACAGTTCTTAAAATATCTCAAATCATCAGGCATCATAAGCGATCGCCAGTATGGCTTCCGCAAGCACAAATCAACGGCAGATCTCCTGCCTTACGTTACCTATCTGTGGACCAAAGCCATCGAGAGCTACGGCGAATCTCGTGCAATAGCTCTCGACATATCCAAAGCATTTGATAGAGTGTGGCATGACGGATTGTTAAGCAAATTGACAGCATACGGACTACCACCAGTCTGCTTCTATAGCTTTCAAATTTCTTAAGGATTCGAAGCATCCGAGTTGGTATTGATTGATATCTCTCGGAGGAATTTAAAATCAATGCTGGAGTTCCTCAAGGGTGTATATTTTCTCTCACACTGCTCGTGCTCTATATCAACGATTTCTTAGACAGGACAAATAATTATATTTACAATTTTGCAGACGACGGCACTCTTATATCCTCATTCATGTCGCGAACTCTAATGACCGCTGCTCGTTCCCAGCGCGAGCGAGAAAATCTGATTGCTACCATCAATGAGGATATGAATGCCATAGTGGCTTGGGGTGAAGAAACGCAGGAATGAATCAAGCAGCTGTCTTTTGGAAAAAATCAAACACTGGAGGACCTGACTTATCAATGACAGGACAAACACTGACTCTGGCCTCATCCATAATCTTGCTGGGCATCAACGTAGAAACAACATGTCTTGGGGCAACCACGTCACCAAAATTGCCAAGGCAGCAGCACAACAGCTAGAAGCACTCTGTAGAGCAAAAAAGTTCTATATATCTCATTATCCCTTACAGCTCTATAAGGCCCAGGTAAGTCCATCTCTGGAATACTGTTCCCATGTGTGCAGCTCCGCACCCAAACACTTGCTCAAGATATTAGATATTCCATACAAAGGAGAGCAGTTCGTCTTGTGGATAAGTCAGGGTTGACTAAAGACCTTGATAGCCTTGATTGGCGAAGAATCACTTTACTATCGATACTACTACAGAAGGTGTTCGAACAAGCTGGCGCCTATGATTCCGCCCAGAGTTGTGCCAAACAAAAACACCCGTCAGACACAACATACAATCCACTTGCGAACCCCTAGGACGTCGCTGTTGCTGGACTCCTTTGTCTGGAGGACTGCCTCGTTCCGGAATGGACTTCCGAGTAACGTCTTTCCCGAAAATTACAACCTACAGCGCTTCAAGCCCAACGTCAGCCGTCTTCTTCGCACACGCACCGCCCATTAAGTGGTATAGGATTTTTCTTTTGTGTATGTGCCGAACATAAAAAAAAACCTACGAAATCCTGCAATAATTAATATTTCAGAATATTTATGTTTGCAGGAAGAAAGCTAAAATTGTATTTTCTTAGTGTTCCCAAAATAAAAGAAGGGTGCGTCAAATTATAAATACAGCCGTTTCTGTATAACTTTAGTATAAAAACTAAGCACTTAATCTTAATATATTATCACATATTTTTATTTAATTCCAATATCCTTATTATTACGTCGACCCTCCTTAAAATAAGATAACTATACCCGTACTATTTAATATTTCTGCAGAGAAAGCTTATCTTAAATTAAAAATAAATATTAAAAAATTTGATTGTGACAGGCAGAATTATTGATAATTTTTCTAAATGTATCAAAACCTCGAATGTTTTTATTTAATTTGCCGTATCTACAAAAACGGGTACTAAAATGTTATCTTATTAAACAAACACTGATAGCGTAAAATACATGTGCAGAGAAACGAACGTAACAGTGTTTACAAAATGCTAAAGATCCTTCATTAAATAAGTTTTATTAAATACAAAATTGGATTTCAAGCATTATACTCGGAATAGCCCAAATTAAATATATTTAATGATGGTATAAGTTATGAATGTCCAAACCCATTACACAGATCTCCAGACCAAGAGCTATTAGCAAAAGTTTCGTATCAGTACAGGATGAAAGCTTTAAAACTTACAATGGCTATATTGACTGATCATCTGGCCAGTGTTAATTGGCATTTAATGAGTGATTTGACTCTTGAGCAGGCGGTTCTGTGGTTTTATGAGATATTATGTGAGGAGATATCTTTATGTTCCAAGAAAGATATTCAGAACATCTAATTTTCCTGTGTGGTTTAACACTAAACTGCGTAATTCAATTATTAAAAAAAAAAGAAACTTAACAAAAAAAATAGCGAAACGGGAGATAATTTTGACTATTTGTTGTTCTCAGAGGCAAGACATAGGTGCAAGAATCTGAGAAATTCTTCTTAGTGTGTCTCCTGAGAACTGAAAATAACATTAATGAGAATCCTAAATCATTTTGGTCACATTTCAACAATCTTAAAAGCCACTTTGTTTTTCCCTCTAAAACTAACATTAGTTATAATGGCAGTGATTTTCAAGAGACTGTAGACTTGTTTGCAGACTTCTATTGTTTAACCATACTATTAGTCAGGCTCGAATATGCATTTTCTAACACTGCTGATTTTTCCGCATTCTATATTTTTGTACTGAAATTATAGAACAAGTGCAAAAGTCACCTAATAAGTTTTCATGTGAGCCAGATGCAATTCCCCTGTTTTTTTAAAACCATTGCAATGCCCTTAGCAACTATTTTCAATTATTCATTATCAGTTGGTTGTTACCCAGATTTGTGGAAGTTCATCTTTCTAAAACTTATATTCAAAAGTGGGTCAAGAGAGGAGGTTGCAAATTACAGGGCAGTTTGCACGCACAGTCTAAAATTCCTAAGCTACTTGACTATCTCATTACTAAAAAAAATAGTTGGGACTGTAGGCCCCTTTTGAATCTTGAACAACATGGGCTTATGATGAGCAGGTCAACTTCAACAAATTTAGTTTTGTATCAAAATTTTAGGTAGCATGGAAAATGGTCTCCAGGTTGATAGTCTTGGTAAAGACTTCTCTAGAGCATTCGACGAGTGGGAGAACAACAGATCTAGCCTAGATTTGATGGGGAGAACCAATTGTCTCGTGTTTTTGATGTTACTTCTGGTGTACCCCAAGGGTCGCAATATGGGCCAGTCCTATTCATTCTATTTATATCTGATGTAGGCAGGGCTATTGTTCAGAGCTCATTTTTATCATTTGCAGATGACCTTAAACTCAGATCTCATCTCTAGAAGACGCACAACTATTGCAAAGTGATATTGATCCTTTTAATGAATAAAATGGACCTCAATAGCGCTAAATCTTACAATATAACTATTTCTAGGTTAACTGAACCGGTGAGATTTCCTTTTCAAAATTAGTAATGCACCAATCAAAGGAGTGGAAAGTGATCGGGATTTGGGAGGGGAGTTTGACTTCAAGATGTCATTTAATGGCGATATTAGCAATATTGTGTCAAAGGCTATCAGGTTTCTGGGCTTTATATTAGTGCTGGCAAAAACCGTGAAAAGTTAAAACCGGTTATTCGGTTTTCTTAAAAACCGGTTTCGGATAAAACCGGGTATTCGAATAATAGTGAAAACCGGATAACCGGTTAACCGGTTAATCGGATAGCCGGTTAATCGGCTAACCGGTTAATCGGTTAATACACAGTCATCATATTCTAATCATAATTTATAATTTGTTCTTAAGCATATTTCCATTAGTTCAGTTTCCCTGCCGATTAGGGCACAATCATTAAATTCTAGTGAACCAAATTTATTCCAGTTTTTGGTCGTTATTGAAATAAACCCCAAGGTAATAATTAAATTAAAAATATTGTTTATTACAAATTACAATCGATATAAATTCTGAGCAGAAAAAATATTACAATTTTTTAAAACTTAAATAAATATAAAGGTATTCTATTAAAGGTAGATATTATTTTTCTATCGCCCTCTAAAAGCATTTCCAAATATAATTACCGTCCAGTAGGTATGTGGTATGTTACGATTCCAAATACCCAGTTACTTTCTATCTTTTTTACCATTACTTGAGAACCCGGTGGCCCAGTGCCATGTAACTAGATAACCGAATAATCGATTAATCGGTTAACCGAGAAACCGGTTATTCGGTTAATCGGTTAAACGAGAAATCGGGTAATCGGTTAACCGAGTATCCGGTTAACCGGTTTCGGTTTTTTGAAAAACCGCGGATAATCCGAAACCGGTTAACCGACTATCCGAAAAACCGTCTTCGGTTGCCAGCACTACTTTATATGTAGGTTCACAACTGATATATCTGTGAATACGTTGCGGACACGGTTCAACCTATGCTGGAGTACTCATCAGTTGTTTGGTCACCCCAGTATGCTGTTCATATTGCAGCCCTTGAAAGGGTCCAAAATAGATTTCTGAGAGTGTCCGCTTATAGATTGGGCTTGGTTTGTTATAGTATACTACTTATGACGAGATGAGGGCTTCCTTGAATGTACGGACAATGCAGAGCAGGCGACTTCAAGTGGATCTTTGCTTTCTTTACAAACTCTTAATACAAACTCTTAAGATGGTTAATTGATTGCCTTGACCTTTTGGGTCTCATTTTATTAAGAGCGGGAAAAAGGATGACGAGAGGTTTTGAGTTGTTTACTGTGTCCTTTCATAATACCAATTGTGGTATCAATGAGTCAATCTCAAGGATGCTCAGGTTTGCAAACACAAAATGTCGGAATATTGACCTTTTTGATTGCCCTTCTAGTGCTACCTTTAAAAAGAGACTGATATCTTTACTTGGCTAGGATAGTTCTTGAATGAAAATATCAATGATTTTTGGAATTCATAAATTGTATAGGTATTTACATATAATAGGTGTTGAGTGGTATTTATAATTTTATTATGTTTGTTATACATATATAAATTGTACAATTGTATTTGAACATTTGTAAATTGGCCTTGCCGTAAATAAATAAATAAATATTTTCTACACCAAAGAATATAACAAAAAAAATAGCATTTCTACAAAAAAGAAACGGGGGAAAAATGGGGTATTTTGCACAAGACCCTCACCTACCCCTGTAGCACAACCCTCATCTAATTTAAAATCTTAAATGGCGCTGTTCGACTTTTGATACCTCTTTGGAAAGCCGATAAAAACGCTTTTCAACGAAACCAAGATTAATGAAATTTAAGTACGAAATGTTAGGAAAATGTTAAGGAAATGTTTTAAAACTGGCTTTTGCAGAATTTGGCAGGACAAATAAAATATTGTTGTAGTGCTAAAACTCTCCATTTTTTTTGTAATGACGCAAATACTTGTTTTTCGTTATTTCCTTTTTATTAAATCCTCAAATTGATTTCCATTTTGTTCTAAATAGCAATAAAGTCGATTTTCAAATTCCTCCCTAACTTTCTGAAAAAGGTCTCTTGTCACAAGCATCGGTTTTCCTCTGAAGCAATTCGTCCAGAGAAGCCGGCTGGGTTTTGTAAACTAGTGATTTAATGTAACCCTATAAAAATCAATCCATAGGGGTAAGGTCAGGTGATATTGGAGGCCACTCAAATATACCTTTGCAATCTGGTTTAGATAATTTTGGTCCAACCAGTAGGTATTCACCACAGCCGGAAATGTAGACGTTCAAATTTAGACTACTCTGTAAGTTGCTGAATGCTTGGTTGAGCATTCAACATAATCTTGGCTGGTAAAATGTCATTTAATGAAAAATGCTATTATTTCCCAGTATTACCACTCAAGCATTGGGGATATTGAGTATGCCTCTCTGTAAATGATGTTTTTTATTTAAAATTCGGATGTTGCCGAAATCCTCCCTGCCATGGTTTCACAACATGCAACATGCGAGATTTTCATTTTGTAAAGAGGGAAGTTTAGGCATTTTCATTTTCTGACAGATTTTTTGGAGACGCCAGTAACTGCTGCTAAATTACACGTTGACACCAGACCTTTGTATTTATAGTAACTTGATTAATAACTTTAATCTGCATGTCTTCATCCAAAACTTACCAACGAATCCATTTCCTTCATTTTTTAAAACCAAATCTCGTATGTGGCTGATGTTTTTCTTAGGATGCCTTTTATTAGTAGTATAGTAATGGTAGTCCTCAAATAGTACATACGTACCTGGGCATCATAAAGAAAAATAATTTCTACTCGTTCTTCCATAGAATACACCATTTCCGAATTAAAACAAATTCAAAGAAAAAATACAGACACAAGTGACGGCACGTTAAATTTCAAATGATTTAAAAGTGCAAATTTTATTGACAGTAAAAAAGAAAATAAAAAAGAAACTATTTTTGTTATTGGAAAACATGTGATATTTAAATCTCATTAATTTTGGTAAATCATTTTTGATAAGCTTTCCAGAGAGGTATTATGAGTGGGGGTAGTGTCCATTTAAGATTTTAAAGTGCATGAGTGTTTCAGGGGTGGTGCCCAAAATATCTCATTTTTATTCATCCGCGTTTTTGTAGAAATGGTATTTTTGGTTTGTCGATATCAGGTCTAGCTGTGTCTGCATTTTAATAGGGAGACCGGAATGAACTATATCTAATATTTTATTTAAACTTTTTTATAACAATAATACAAATCCTTGTGAGATTTGGTTAGCGCTACGGTTTGATTTTGCCATTCTTTGCTTTTTGAAAAATGTTCATTCTCTGCTCTACCTCAAAAATTATCAAGGCAATGCGACCAAAATCCTTGATTCCGGGATATATTTCTAAATTTTTTGAGCCTTAGAAGTTGGATAACTATTAGAAAAGTCCAACTGTCCTAATGAAAAATGTGATCTGAAAAGACGTGATCTCGAAAATAAAGTATAAAATCCGCATTATTAAATCTTTAAGAATTCTCACAAATTTGTAGAGCCACTATTTTGAACTCCTATTAGCAACTATAATTGCCTACTAAATCAATCAGTGTTTTGAATATCACCTTAACATCTTCCTAACACTGACGCGTTCAAAACACTGATGAATTTAGCCGGTAATTAAAGTGACAAATCGGAGTTTAGAGCAATGGCCCTAAGTGATCAAAAAGCCTTGATTAGTAGCACTGGTTATAATTAGAAACTAACGAGCTGTAACATGAAAACAATGGTGTCGACTCTAACAAAAAAATTAAGCCAGACGGTGAAAGCGGGCCATAGATAATGCATAACAGCATCCTTAAAATAAATTTCTTTCCTTCAAAAACTAAAGCTGCATTTTCTTCTTCTAAAGTTCCGTTAAACAATAAAACCAATTTTTTTTACAAATAATCATCCTAGATGAGGGACAAAATTAGGACGGCATCGGAGTAAATTGAACTGTTATCTATCGTTGATAATATAGGCACACATTAAAAGATTAATGACTTCTAAATGAAATGAAGTTTCTTTAATTCTGTAATATTGATTGGTATTTCACAAGACAAAATATCGTTTATATATTAATTGACCTTTGCACTTCGCCATCGGAATACAAAATTATCGCCGTTCTAGATATTTTTGAAGGGTTGTATTATACGAGATATATGTTGAGGTTGAGTATTTTAAGCACCAACTTGTCTATATTACGAGAACTTTAAATCTAGACAAACGTTACGTGAAATGGGGTGACATTGATCATTCCAATTAAAAAAAATAGATTTGAAACAAAATTGACTGGCTCATAATAAAATCGCGTTATTCTACGTGTGAAAGCGGGTATGGTAAAGCTTCTATCAAATTCATATTTCGTTTAAAAAATAAATACGACATGATCTACTTCATACTTGACTAGGGGTGACTGATCAGCCTTTCAATACTTGCGTCGAAATACTCGTAAAAACAACCCATTTTCAGGTTCATTAGCTCGCCCTAAAGTTATATAAAATTGTCTATTTTGAGGTGAATTTGATCATTATTTCGTGTGTTGGCATCGTATAAGTTTTAAACTTAGTGAAGAACAATTCTCTGTGTTTCCAAACATGTTTTTCTAAGTAAAAAAATTCAAGGGCATATGCTTGTGCATCACAGCAATACCTCCTACGAGGTATTGACCATAGACCCGAAGTGACACACGACGCAATAATTGTATGTGACTATACGACCAATACCTCCTGTTTAGGGGGTATTGATACAACGCATAACTGTCTCTTCCCATATTTTACCACATGTTTTCTGCCAAATAATAAATAATTTTTGTTTTGTGCAAATTCGCTGACACCAATAGTAGAACATACTACAGATAAAACGCCGCCCCTTTCAACGATCGATTCTTATCAGAGAAAGATAGACAAGTTTGTTGTAGATGATGACGTGGAAGAGACGAAGATAAAAGATAGTTATCTTATACTTGGTTTGAATTTAGGACATGCCTCTGTAACACATACCCACACACATTTTCATCCACACTTATCCCCTGTCCACAGGGCCACAAACATACATACATAACATTGCCTTCGACAATAAAATGAATAAAGGAACAGAAATGGTTTTATCTGCCGCCTAAAAATAGCAGCCTACTTTCATATTTGCTCTCAAAATAAGAACAAACCTCAACGCGCTCAAACTTTTTTTGAGGAACATGTACAAAATAATTGAGGAAGTGCAACTATTTTGCACCTTTGAAAAAGTGTCTCGATACAGTGAACGTATTTTCCAAAATAACTTAAAATATTTGCAATACTTTTGTATGGCTAAATAGACTAACCCATGTCAAATT
>MU181975.1:325051-340102 GCA_016904865.1 Pissodes strobi
ACGTGGGAGATATTCCAATGACTCAACAATTAGCTCCCTGAATAGTTGCAAAACTTTAAGTTTGATGTGGAATAAACTTGATTTTTCCTGAATACTGAATCAAATTAAGCAATCGCGCATCAGGCTCGGCTCTAACGCTTATTCGAGTCGAGTCGACTTCAGCGAAGCGAGAGAAACGGTCAGTAACAAGGCATTCAGAGCTTTATTGGGCTAGTTTGAGGCATGTCAGTCTGTAATATATTAATTCTAATAATCATTTACCTAACTACTAAATTGTAAACATGAAAATATAATAATCAACTATTAAATATCTATTGCCGATCCATATACTTATCCCCGTTTGGACAAAAGTGCTCCAGTGAGATGGTAGCTCAGAGGTAGGGTATAGGGTCGGTACCCGTTTTCTTTTCATTTTATTTAGTTTTTAAAATCGCTTTGTTGAAGTTTACATTTCTGTCGTACGTGTAAGCACAAACCGTTTCATTTTTCATATATTAAACCTTCCTTAATTACCTATTTATCGATTGTAATTCCGAAATATTTTGTTCTGGTAACACTTATTATTCTACCTGTCATATTACAGGAGAAATTAGTGAAATCATTTTGTTAAAAATTAATTACTGAAAATTTGTAGTAGAACCACTCCTTTATCATACTATTACGTGCGTACATCATTACCTACTAGTTTTTAACCAGCTCGTAATTTGCAGTGTCATCCGCGAATCCTACACGTGTCCTTGCTATCGACAGATTACAAAGATTTATCGCTGAACCTACATGTTAACAAGAAAGTAAAAAATTTAGGCTTTCTATAAAATATCTATGAAGCAACGTATAATATTTGATGTATGTTACCGGCAAACTATGAAATCAGGCATTCTCTAAATTACCTAAAAATGGTTAGCAAAAATGTTTAAAAATGTGTTTACATGCTCTACCTAGGTATTCAACATAATTTCTACAACTTAGCTAGTAAAGTGATAAACATTGTGTAATTTATGCTTTGCCTAAATAGCATAAAATTAATGCACCTTACTATCGTACCTCTCTAAATACTATTAATGGCTATAGTACAAGCGATCTACTCTCAATAAATTTTTGTCATTTACAGTTTTCAAGAATGCGTCTATATATTGAAACAAATTGAATTATATTGAAACTAACCCAAACTAACCAAAACCTCACTCAAAGCATACCCCAAATAAATCGAAAGATGTAACATCTTTTCCAAGCTGTGTAAAATATTTTTATTTTAAAATATAACTTTTGTTTTAAATATCTTTACTAACCCGTTTTATTCTGCTTAGCATATTTTTAAAATTTTTGAATTAAATCATATTAATTGGATACTTTTGTCATGGATTGAAAAAGCATTGTTCTTGCAATTTTTATTGATCACATGTTTTAGGTTGATGACAAATGAAACCAAACAGTAAGGGCTGCTTCCAATGATGAGCGCAACGTTGACAAATTAAACAAATGATGCTGTTGGTTGTACCATATGCAAATATTAACATTTCAATTATAGCGGTATTTCATCTTGCTATTACTGTTTTTAACCGAAAATCGATGTACTGAGTAAATCAATCATATTCATAAAGGAACTCTTCAATTTTCATGTATCAAACTTTTGTATAAATACTTATTAACTTTCACCGAACAAATCTCTCGCTTTTTTTTTCTACAAACTTTTACTTGGCGCACCCAAGTCACTTTTATTTTACATGTGCGTAATATGTTTTAAACTATTAGCCAGCAATAATTATTAACTAACTCACCCATTTATGTCAGGTGCATATCGAACTTCTATACGGTGTTCGAAAAATAAACGGTAATTTTTCGACGAAAAAGAAGGTATGTTTTAATGCTCAGAAATGAAAATAATAGTTTAGTATTAAATCTTCACTTTTTACCATTTCGTTCATTATATTAATTTATTTATTATATTATATGTTATTAATTATAATAGCATGTTTTAGTGTTATTTTCAAAAGTAAGCGGGTGCTGGCATGCTTTTAGTATCCATCTAAAGTGTGGCAAGTATAACTGGAACAGCGGAAAGAATGCGGACAAAAAATTGGCGATGTTGTCGAGTAACATTAATATTTTTTGAGAATTAATATTGATACCTATTATTTAGACAAACACATAATTTAATATACTCATTAACTCATTGAAAATAACTGGAAGCTGGAACTTTACTATTACTTCAACTTTAATTCATAATCTATTTTACACATTATTAATTTAAATAAATTTGCGACATTTATATCTATTTGCCCGATACATCCGGCAACAGGTGTGTCAAGTTCCCCTCGTCCTCGTGACAAAGTGCATCAAGGCGATTGGCTGCAAGTGATTTTTCCTCGCTTCGCTCCTCAAACGTCGCTGTTCCAAATAAGTTTGCCACACTTTACATTCATTAACAATGAAAAGATACGACAGTGGCATTAATTTGTTAATAATAATACAGTCTGCTGCGAAGAGATTACTCATGTAAGCACCTCAGGAATGGCAGCGTACATTCCAAATTTCATCAAGTTACCGTCAAAAGGAAAGCCCTGGTTTGATAGAAGATGCGAAAAAGCTGTACGTAGGAAACAGCAAGCCTACAAGTACTGGAAGCAAAGTCGGACTGCTGAAAGTCCTAATCATCTAGCCGAAGCGAGAAACGAATGCAAACGTGTGATTGAGGAAACTAGGGACAAACACAATCAAAGGATCAGGAATAAGCTTTTGCAATACCCCAGTGGCTCCAGGAATGTCTGGTCCGTAACAAAGGCAGTAAGTAACAACTTTACAAAAATGTCTCTCCCACCTTTAACAGACAAACGCTGCATTACGGTGACTACAGCTAAGAAAAAATCAAATATGCTCTCCCAAATATTTTCATCGCACTCTACCTTAAACGTTCCCCAAGGTAAGGCTCTCCCCATCATATTTAATATCAACACTACACTACCCTGGCAGAAAATAGGTCTCATCACCGTGATATTGGTAAAATCCTCAAAGAACTAGGTACGCAAAAGGCATCAGGATTGACAGAATACTTATATTTTCCAAACTTTTTCATTGTCTTATCAAAAAGGGATTTACCCATCTTCTTGGAAAGCGGCTCGAGTGCAACCTGTTCCAAAAAATAAAAACCACGCGATCAAACTATTGCCAAATTGCCTTGCTTTCAATAATCTCCAAAGCATTGAGATCAACAGATTAATTAGCAATCACCAATACGGTTTTCGCAAAGAGATCGACAGGAGATATATTGGCTTATGTTGCTCATATATGGAGTAGGTCAATTGAGAACTACTGAGAATCTCAAGCGATTGCGTTCGATATTTCGAAGGCATTCAACAGAGTTTGACATGACGTATTGCTCAACAACTTGGACTGCTAGCGTCTCTCTGCACCTGGCTTGCAAGTTTCCTTAAGCACCGATCTCTTCACGTTGCAATTGATGGACACATTCACCATTAATGCGGGCGTGGCCCAGGATGCAATACTTTCATAAACTTTGCTCGGCATCTACATTAATGACCTGCTGACCGAAACCAATAAACCTGTTTACAGTTTTGCAGATGACAGTACCCCTATCTTCTAATTTAGATCAGAAAAATCTTTACCAGCGACTGAAACTTATCACCGCCGGCCGACCGACAGGAGCAGATTACAACGGTTAATCAAGATCTGGAGGAAGTTCGTACTTGGGGCGACAGAAATTTGGTCCAGTTCAATGCAACAAAATCTCAAGCAGCCTCCCTTACCAAGAATGCCAATATAGCGGGCCCTGACATCATTATGGCAGGATCCTCGCAAATCAGAATACTGGGTGTCTCAGTCAGCATCAATATGTCCTGACACGGCCGCGCTGCTAACATCGCAAAATCAGCCTCACAGAAGCTTGGTATGCTACTCTACAACAAAAAAAACTCTATACACCACAGCAGCTGTTCTTGCTCTGCAAAGCGCAAGTAAAACCACGCTTAGAACATTGCTCACACATCTGAGGTGCCGCACCTAAGCACACTCTAAAATTGCTGAATTCCATTCAAAAGAGAGCTGTGCGTCTGGGCGGCGACCCGGGCTCTGGATAGTTTGGAACACCGTAGACATGTGGCCGAGATCTCTCTGTTTCACAGATATTTTCACAGCAGATGTTCACAGGATTTGGCCCGCCTCATCCCTCCCCCAGCAATGGCCCTCAGACAGTCACGACAGACGGCAAGAGCGCACTCGTTTGCCGTACAACTGGGAACACCTAGAACGTCGCTTTAAAAGGACTCCTTTGTCTGGCGCACTTCATCACTGTGAAACTCACTCCCAGGACATCTTTTTTTCCCATAATTACATTCTACAGGCTGTAGGTTAGCTACAGCTATTCAAGAACCGTGTCAATTTCGCACACACACTGCTCGTCGAGTGCCATAGAATCTCCCTTTAGTGTGTATGCCACTGCCATAGAAAAAGTATATTTCGTAGCAAGTGTTGAGACTAGGTTATTTAGAACGAGATGTTAGCCGAGTGCTGAAATCCCCAAGGGTGAAAACATACTTTTACACGAGTAATGAACACTATTTTTCCTACGACCATCTATAAAAATGACACAAAACGCACTTTTTAGATTTTTAAGAAATCGGTTAATATCACACAAGTGTTGAATTCCACTCTTCAATACGTGTGTTGAAAAGTAGGTACTCGTCGCGTCATCCATATTCCACATCTGTCAATCAACGAAATATGCCTGTCATATGGACAGCATCCTCAACCTAGTCAAACAAAGTTCTTTTGAACCAGCAATCCTTGCTATTGAGTGGCGACCTGAAAGTGTGTGTTGAAACATTTTTCAACGTGTGACATAAAGCGCGTTAATTGTGCTCTTTTCTCATTTTCATAAGGACAAATAATAATTCTCGCAGTCTTCTATAGTGCGATATTGCCAAGTTGAACGAGAAATCATATAATTTTGTAACTTTATTTTAAATGTAAGATACATCGTTTCAGAAATTAAAAAACATCTTTTTAATGCAGGTAAAATCAAAGGTAGTGGTCATAAGAAAAAAAGTTGACGATGGTTCGAGAACACCGAAACGCTGTACTTGAAATCTGGCTAAACAGATAGATGGTATTATGGATTTTAAAAGTTCATGTAAATAAAAAAGATCTCCTAAAATGTAACATTTATTTTTTTCAAATTACTACGAGAACCTTAACACCATGTGCCTCTAAAATAAGCAGGAAAATGTCGAATACATTCCCAATTTAACTGTCCTTCTGCCACTTGTAGTTTCCGAAATCCTAGTTTATGATGGGCATATTCGTACATTTTGAGCCGCACTAAGAAAAAAAAATTACCGGTACAAAAATTTCACGCCTATGACGTAACCTAAAAGCAATATATTAAGTGTTAATATTCTCTTTATTAAAAGTAATGTGTTTCCATTAAGCCCATTTAAAGCAACATTTCCAGATAGACCGATCCGACAGCTATATGTAAAAAAGTAAATATTTTCCTGCCAAAGATGGCTTTCTATGTTAGTGTGGAATGGTGAGCGAACATATTAAGCAATCTAGTTACTGACAATATTATGTTTATCTAATTCTTTAAGTATACTACCCAATATAGGATCTGATTCAAAGATTAGATATTTTTGTACTCGAAAGAGGAATACTTAGCGCGATTTATATTTTGAAAGAAAATAGATTTTATGGTAAAAACATATACAGTTTTCCGTATTATCGTATATTTGTACATAAGCTGTTGATGTATATATTATTATGAACACAGGATAAGTAATGTAATCATGATTAGAGTTTAATTATTGCTCATCTGATCACTTTATATATAACTTTATATATAAAATTTTTTTCAGACGTATAAAGCAACTTTGGAAATTCGGTACCATATCAGGGGAGATTAACAACTTCAATTTTTTCAATGGAATACATAATATTATATTTTCACATTCTGCATAGAATTAAAATTTTTTTTATAGAGAATGTTCAATTGTTTCGTTTTTAAATTGACATTTTGGGAACTTTGTTTTGGCAGTCTAGACCAAGCGGCTCGACTTGGACCAAAATGGTTTGCATTTTTCCTCCATTGTCTAACCGAATCCGAAAGTATCAGTTTTTCGACAGGAACTGAAAAAATTAGTACCTAGCCAAGATCGTAAATAGCAAACTATTTTGCTCTAAGCCTAAGTCAAACCGTTGGAATAGAAGGTCAAGGTGTCCATCAGTGTCAAAATGTGTAATACCGTGAGGTGATCGAGAGTAATGATTTATTCCATTTTATGCGAATGAAGTTTCATTTTTGGTCTGTGGTCCACAAGCACACTCATGCTTTGTAAATAGCAGGAAAAGGGTACTCCTATTAAGATTTGTAACGTTGTAATTGTATATATTGTGTTGTATTGTGGATATTATATGGCGATTTTCTCTCTGTATCCGTTAAATTATGCTATCGATTATTACAACATTACTATTACGAGTGGATTTCAGTACGCGACCCGTTTGACAGCAAGCGCCTTCCGAAAATGCGCATGAAAATAGGATATACCGAAGGAAGTTATAATTGACGGGTCTTCTCGTTTGGCCTACCGTCCACCAAGGTGCCTTATGGCAAATAAGTTATCAACTGCTGGTTGATGATTGCCAGATAGCATTTTTTCGTTAATATTACAAAGCGTGTCTTTTGTTAGAATAGCGGCTATGCTGATATGAAACATCGTGTGCAAAGCGGTGTGGTAACCCTTTTATTTTGAAAGGTAGGTTCGACTCATGTGGTTTTAGTAGCATGGCTAAAAAAATCATTTGTCAGTTCACCAAGGTCTTTCCGAAGGAATGATCCCAATTTATTCTGGGGAATGTCTTCCTTGAGAAGGAGCCGGCCCCATCTTATCCGAAGTGGACCAGGCCGAGAGTTTTGTGGAAAAAGTGATCTTCGCAGCTGAGAGGTTCACTTAGCTCGTCCATCTACACTGGAGTCCAATCCAATAGCTTTTCACATACGGAAGGCTGAAGGTATCGGCGAGTCCTGGTAGGAAGTTTTTGCTCTATTGTGCTAATACCTTAAATTTTCCTAGGGAGAACTCTAAAGACAATTACCGAGAAGTATATTCTGAAATATTACTTCAAGAGATACTGAGATTCAGTTATCTAGTGTTATTTTTTATAAAAGGCAGTCCTCTAAACCCTGCCAAACTTTTTTTGCTTTCATTCTCGTTAATACCCAAAATATGCTATATAATTAAGCCGTTTAGGTTTTTTATGGTAAGTTTATTGCATCTGCTTGTCAAACCCATGGCAGAAATTTAATTAAAACTTTTTAAACCTTATTATTAAACGTTTCACCTTGATATCGGTGAATTGAGCTCAACTTTCCTTACTTGGTGCGGCTATATTTATTTCTATATATTTTATTCAGTAAATCACTTTTAGTTTAGCATTTTGGAGTCATATTAGAAGTGTTCTATATTCCAGCTGCCAAGGGAATAAGCTAAGCGTAGTTTAGTGGATATGTGTTATCTAATTTTAGCATATAAATTGTTACATATAGCAATAGTAACTGGGTAATAATAAAATATTCCTCTAAAGATAACTCCTCTCTTTAATTAGTATCGAGGTAATTTATTGAAATTTTTATATAGTAATTAGTAATGTTAAGTTATTGATCAGAGTCTTGCTAAAGTACCATAACTAGTGTTACTTTTTAATTTGAAGATTAATCGCAGCAAGTACCAGACTTAAATCGTTTAATTGATACTTGATTATTGTAATTATTAGTGTTAAAATGTCAAGATGAAACTTAATTACCATAGCAATTAATATAATTGTAATTTGAACATTATTTACCTGTGACATATACATATAGGTCAGCTTAAGTGACATTCCATAATTTTTTTTAGCATAATATTAACCATCAGTAATAAGAAAATCTTTTAAATTTTAAGAAAGTAGATTGTTCTACCCAAGTAGTACTTGTTTAGTAAACTGGTTGTTTGTATTCCTGGTGTTTATTTTAGAAACTGTATTTAGACTATAATTCAATCTCGTTCTAATTTTTTACGCTTTTTCACAGGGTTTTTTTTCTAAATTATATTATCCGATTTTCAGATATAATTTATAATAAATTTGTTGCAGTAAAAATTTAGTGGCGTCCGCTCTAACTGCCATAAACTTTAACCCACGCCTTTAAAACGAACAAAACTACAAACGGCTGAGTGAGTTAGGCCTATGGACCAGCTGAATGAGCAACTAGCAAATAAAGCTGGTTACAGATTTTATGAAAAAAAAAATTCTAACTATACCTACATTCTAATTAATATTTTAAAGTGGAAATGGTTTTAACTTTCAGTCGGGCGCAACCGATCTGTCAGACCACCTCAACTTCAAACTAGTAGAATCGATTATACTGCCAAGTAAACAACGTGATAAAACCTTTATGTTAACAAATTATGGTTGTTTTCTTGGTATGTGTGTCTCCCGGACACATTTCGCCCGATCGTGTATGAATTAGAATTTTAGTTTTCTCTTTTGCAGATTTTTTGAAGAATGTCTCGGAAACTCTACCGTTTTGATAATCCTAACAATGTCAGTGCATTGGCAAGGTTTTTACTGGAGAGTGATGATGATACAGACTTGATCAATGAAGATTTAGGAGAAGAAAGCGACATCGCCTCGGAAGATGGGGAGAAAGAACGAGAGACTGATCCTGAGACGGAGCAGGGGGATGATTCAGACGTGGCCATGACCCAGATGCCGGTACCAGTTGTTTTTACAAGAGTCTACGTGGACTTTTATGAATTTGGTTGCGAAGCTTCGCGCATGTTTATCATATGAAACGTTGAGTATTATTTCACTTCACGCATGGCCCTCTGCTAGCTTCGCTCGCTCCGGGGCGCAATTAAACACAACTAACCCAAATTTAAAAAAAGAAACAAACATAACATCTCCCGCCACTGAGGGGATCGAACCCGGGCCGTCGTATCACAAGCACAGCGTCTAACTACTGCACCACCAGGCTTCCTGAAAGCAATTTACCGAAAATTGAAAGCCTTTTGCCAAATATGTGTCAAAAACTGTGCATGCGCGAAGCTTCACAACGAAATCGATAAAAGTCCACGTACACTTCTGTTGTTTTTATTTTTTCGATAAACACAAAATTACCAACTGGAAAGATAGATACTCCTCCACATGTTCGCAGAGATGCTCACAACATAACTACTCGATTGCCAGGGGTTGTAGGGAATACTAAGTGGGCCAAATCGCTTGTCGATTGATGGAATAACTTACTCACTGATGCATTAAGAATTTCGTCAGATTCACGAACCAGCACATAATATTGTCAAGGATAAATATTCCAGGGAAAGGGGCATAAATACAACAGATATAATTGAAATGATGGCTTTCATTGGACTATTGTTCTTAGCAGGAGCTTATAGAGCAAATAGGCAATCTCTTGAAGAATTGTAGGGTACTGAATGTGATGGCATTGAGAAGTTCAAGCTCGTGATGAACATGAAAAGATTCAAGATTCTTATTCGCTGCCTTCGTTTTGATGATCGTGACACTACGTTGGCTAGGAAAACAGAGAAATGTCTTGCTCCCTTTAGCAATCATTTTGACCCATTCGTGAAAAATTGCCAAAATTGTTACTCCTTAAGAGCGAACATGACAGTTGATGAAATTCTCCCAGGTTTCCATGGTAAATGTCCATTTAGGTAATACATACCATCGAAACCAATTAAGTACAGCATAAAAACTTTTGCTCTAGTGGAGTCGATAGAAATCTCCCCAGGAGAGCAACCGGAAGGGCGATTTTTGCTAATTAATAAGCCAGTTGATGTTATGAAAAGATTGGCATTATTTGGTTCTGGACGAAACATTCAAGCGGATAACTGGTTCACATACCTAAAACTTAAATGTGAACTAAAGGACAATAAACTATCATAGGGCGCGTCGGTACCGTGAAAAATAAAATAAAAGAGAGCTGTTGCCTTCGTTCATCGCTACGAAGGGAAGAAGACGAAATATCAGTTCTTATGGTTTTCACGTAGTATTAACTATTGTACCATACCTTCCAAAAGGTTAGAAAAATGTTGTTCTTGTGTCTACTCAATCGACCCAGACGCTGACCAAGAAATTATTACTTTTAACTTAGGGAGGTGTACCTACTGCCGACAAGATGTGTTCTACGTACAATGTGGCTCAAAACGTGATATTTTTCTTGTGATGGCAGCTGGCTATTGGAAATGGCTTCAAGGTGATGAAGAGAAGACTCTTTCGGAAACATCTATCTCATGAGCTGGTTATTGGAGTGCTTCAAAGAAGAAGTATAAGATCAGTTGGCATGTATCACCATTGTTATAGACCTTGCACACTGAGCTATAAAATTATCTGATCCAAAATATAGAAGAAAAACACTATTGACAAGGCCAAATATGCACTAAAATTAAATAACTATTCCACAAAATCGTAAATGATATTAAAAAAAAACGACGATGTATCACATGTACCGATAAAACTGGTAAAAGAAGACTCTCAAAATATGGGTGAAGAAATGCAAACGTGCACTTTGCTTTTCACACGCCAATACGTATGTGATACTTGTTACTCTGAAATAGGTTCAGCCCCTTACTCATTCAAGAGAATGGGTAAGTCATTTTTTCGTTGTGTTCATTTTTGTTAAAATCTAATAAAAATTAAATGTTATTTAGAATTTACTTTTTTGTCTATATAGAATGACATAAAAACTCTCAATTTCAAATTTGCTAACCCAAACTAAGTGGAACTTGTCCTTTTATGTGCAGTGATAAACATAAAAAATAAAAACCATTTTCTTCAAAGCAAGTATTTTTTTGAAGGTGTGCCTGTTGTGCACATATTGCCTACTAACTCGGGCTCAAAATATTGCGTCTGAAAGAAGGTTACAGATAAATAGATGTTTCAGCAAAAAACATTTGAAGTCAATGATATGAATGTGTCAAAAATTATATTTGCAAGACACCTAAGTCAAATCAAAATACGTTTTGAAAGAACATACCAAATACCCCCTTAAATTTTTAAAAACATTATTTTAGATATGCCTATTGTACAGGCGATTATAGCACCTTTATGAAGCATTTTTTATTTATATTTTCCAAAGAACTTGTTTTTTATTTTTATGAGAGTACCTCTCGCAGTACCTAATCAATCATTCACACTGTATATGAAAACTTTTTACCACTGTGTATCTAAAGCATTTAAGCATTAATTTATAGCAGGCAGACGTGGCAATAACGACGATTTATCGACAACTGTGAATGAAGTACGTTCTAATATTAGAGCCTTTAAGAACCGTGTAGTTAATGCAAAAGCTTCATTTTGTTTTTAGAAGATTTAAGGCGTATTAGTACTAACTTGCGTTAGTACCATTTTGATTTTTGATATATTAGTTTTGTCATATTTCGAGGTGAGCCTCTGTTCTTTAACGCTTTTTTATTTTTTTAAGATAATTAAGTTTTAATTCCATTAACAGTCTCAAAGTGCTTTATTTACAATCGAGTTAAATTTATTGGCATTCTTTGGTTTTTGAGATATTGAGGATTTAAAGTTCTTTGACGAGTAAGAGCAATTTTCTGCAATTTTTAGTGCTTTTTTAGTGATGTTATTACGTCAAATAATTTCGTCAATGCATTTTTATTTTTTGAGATATTCAATTTTTTTTATTTGAAAGCGGCGTTAAATTTCATGAAATTTATTAGCGGTACTTGTTTGAGCTAAAACAGTTATTCAAGCTTGGTGGCTTCAACTGCTTCAAGCATCAAGATTAAATAAGGAAACCATATTTGGAAATAATGCATTAATCTAATCTTCTCTTACAGCGCTGTTGTCAAACAGTTTATGACATAACCTTGAAATGAAATATTTTGAAAACGAAAAGTGCTACTGAAACAGGCACTAGAAAGCCTGACAACATATATTTTGATTCGATTCTAATCAAAATCAAAATTTTAGGGCTAAACTAACTTCCCGAACTTTAGTCCTCATCTCATTTCCTATTTGATTTTTTAAACCGTTATAAGTTAAATTATTACATAACGGGTGTCGAAAGTGTTGATTCCCAAACGGAAAGGTCTTTAGCACGAAGCGTTAGCCATTTGCGCACACTATTAATATCACACGCATGTTGAAGTAGACTTTTCAACATTAGTGCTGAAAATTACTTTTGCTCCCACATAACACAATCTGTTCAAAAATATTTTTCATCACGTTAGTTAATTGTGCTTTTTTTCTTATTTCAATAAGTGGTCGTAGGAAAAGATATCTTGAATCTTAAAGGCACAACATTTTGCTGTAAAATATATCACACATTTCTTTTGGGTGAATAAAATGTATAGCTGAGATATTTCAACTTTTTTATCGCGTCTTGTACCTAACGAAAATATCTACGCGCGAATTTGGGGCACGCATTCCTCAGTTAACTGAAGCCTTGGAGACCAGATACATCATCACCTGTGGCAACCTACACGGGCCATTTAAGACCCTCGCTGGTCCCATTACTACGTAGGCGCCACACAATGGTTCGACTTCCGAATGCATCTAGACTAAAATACATATTTTTTTTATTTTATTAAAAAATTAACTGTCGGAAACCATTAATGTTAATATTGGTTTAACAAAATATAACAATGATTATTATCAACACTACCGGCAAATTAAGGAAAAAACTGCCCGCAGTTCCGCCACCTGCTAGCCTAACAATAACAAAATATCCAGAAAAAGATTTATTTCGAAATGATTTTATTTCGGCACTATTTTTTAATCGCTTCAAAGGTTGGCTGCTTATCGCTTTAGTAAAGTAACTTGTTCCTAAAATTACAATTCTTAAACATTTTTATTATCTTAACCGACCAGGTTGGCTCGATCGGTTAGCTCATACTCAAATTAAGATTAGGGTAGGTCGAACAGACAAAAAAATGTCAATATTTACATTTATAATAATAAAAATTAATGCATTGTTTATACTAAAAAAAAAACAAATAATCACGCCTGCTGAAACAGCAACACGGCTGGTCCTCATGCCAAGGAATAATAAGCCTAGACACACAATTATAGTCATTGACGCTCGATTGCAGTCGTCCAGAAGGTAATTTTATTTATAGATCCGTCGAATTTTATAGCTGGCTGTTATTATGTTAACATCACCTCCATCCCACACTAGCTTTCAAAAATATTAGAGGGGAATGGTAATCTAAAAAAAACCAAATGATTGCAAATTAGCTTGGCATATTCCGGTTTCTGGTGTTCCAGGTTTAGCGCGACCGAGCCCGATGATCGGATTTTCAAAATCTGAGCCTTAGTCTGGAAAATAATATGGAATTTCAATTTAAGATTTTATTAATAGCACTGTTCTACATTAAAATCCTTCCTGCCAAACTAATCTATTATTAGAATAACTTCCACCTGTGTAATCCTTGACTACCATCAAATTGTCTGGTTACGTACCCGAGTCTAGAGAACATGGACAATGCTTTGTGACTAATAGAAGGAGTGCTGAAGGCTTGGGCAGCCGAAAGTACTCAAAGGAATTACAGAGCACGTGCAAATATTTACCAGTTACCAGTTATAAAGGAACAATTTGCGATGGTTTCCTGTTTAGTTATTTCTTAGTGCTTGTGCAATATAAACATGGTAAATGTCATTTTCAATAGGTTTTTATTATTTTGATTACCCGCAAACGATGCCTTGCGATCATGCGTCAACAAACTGAACTGTGTGTGAAATAACCCCGAAAGCCCGAAAGCTCATAACGAAAGACTTTAAGCCTACTTGTAAGAAAAGCTTACGAGTTATACATACATTGGTTACAAAATTGGAGATCAAGATAAAGCTTGGGCTCCCAAAATATATTGCAATACTTGTTTTATAACCCTAACGGGTTTGTTAAATGTTACTCAAAAACTGTGAAATTTGGAATATCAACGAGAGCCACTCTTCTGATTGATATTTTTGCATAATAAAAATTGCTGAATTTTCTGTTTAAAGCAAACATAAAATCGAATATCCTAATATTCTCTCGACCATTAGATTTATGCCCCATGATGTTTTTCTAAGCCTCCAGAAAAATACAACATACGACTCGGAATCGGATGAACTAGATAATTTTACATCAAAAACTGGCACCAGAATTCAAGAGGAAGTAGCAGCAAGCAGCTCCATTTTATATCTCAAGAGATTTTATTCATGATTTGAATCTTCGCCAGACAAAGGCACCGCTCCATGCATCTTGTCTGCAGCAGTGGAATCTCCTACAACAAGAGGTGAACATTTCTACGTATCGAAAAAGGGAATCTAAGCTGGCAGTATTTTTTGCAACGAACTTGGCCTGATTCTTCCAAAACAAGCCTGAAGATAGTTTTATTATTTAATAGCAATAAACAACCATCCCGTAGTTCATACTGTAAATATGAAAGATACCTACGTGGCACTACCTCCATCTATCATCCAACCATATATTGCTGTTTCTTAATTGGACAATATTGTGCCAGATCTGAAAAACGTCCTTAATGAATCCTTAGTTGAGTAGCAGACAATCTATGTAGCTGCTTAGGCATATATAGAGAAGAAAATGCTTTCTTTATTTGAAAGAGACATTATTTATTTATTTATTATAGCGTATAAGTTAGGCAAAGACTACAGGAGGCATGTTCCTTGGTCCGCAAATTATACAGGGCTAATTAAAGAACTTATTCAATTTTACAAGGAATTAGGTTGCAACATATTACTTAAGCTGCATTTTCTGTGCTTGCATTCAGGATTATTTCGTGAAATCTTAGGTACAGTTTCAGATGCACAATGAGTAAAATTTCAGCAGCAAATTGTTCAATGGAAGACGGACTTCAAACATGTTGGCGGACTACCGTTAGAGCCACAAACGTAAAACCTCTCTCAACGAATACAAGCGAAGAAATACGACTAAATATTGTCTCTATTATAGCATATTTTTTAAGTCGAAAAAAAGTGTGACTTACTTTCCTTTAATTTTATTTTTTACGATTTAGTTTTTTC
>MU181975.1:340112-350284 GCA_016904865.1 Pissodes strobi
TTACTTTCCTTTAATTTTATTTTTTACGATTTAGTTTTTTCCCATTTAAAATTTTTCTTCTCTTCTCTAAAAACTTACAATGAAATCAGCATTTTTAAATAGACACAAAAGAGCAAAAAGCCATAAAAATATCAGGAAGTGACAAAAAGTTCCAAAGAAGAACAGTGAATAGATTCTATTACACGTCGGCGTTGGTCCACACCGGGTGTTTATGGAGGTACTGCTTGGTCCTATATTTGCTCCAAACTACAACAAACTTTGCTTGGGAAATTGATAGACCATATCAGAGTTAGTGAAGAACAAATTTGAATATAGCCGGTTATAAAGTATCACTTGCGATTTTGCCGACAGCCCACAGTGACCCCAACTTTTTTATTTTAAATGGGCATTATTTAAATAATATCAAGCTCCCATAAAATTTTCATTTTAATGATGTATCTGTCACCGGTTGATGTTTCATCAATAGGTTCTATGACATCAAAAAGCGTAATTACCGAGGAATACAAAAATACAAAAAGGAATAAAGTACATTTGAAATGCTTATACTAATAAGTTTAAAACAACAGAATTGTAATTAATACTAGCTGGTATCTCAAAATGAAATAAAATTGACGTGCTTTGCGGTTTTCGAAAGTAACAAATACTTTTTGAAACAAAAAAATATTTAAATTTTTAAGCTTGAAATTTGAGTTTTGAAAACCCCCTTCCTTTATCGAATAACCTTAAAATCAATGTGTATGCCAAAATTAAGCCTTCTATTAAAATACAAAAAAAAATCATTTTAGACGGTTATTTCAATAATGGAATAAAGATTCTATAAAAGTGTATCTTTATGTTATTATCATGGCCTAAGATCAATATTATGTGCCTAGGCATTCTAGTTCGAAGAATCCCAACAAATTTTAATACCGTATAATTTCACCCCTTACATTACTCTCTTCAGTATACAAGAAATGGATTACTGTATAAACAAACAAAATAAAATTAACCTATTTCGCGGTTTATCAAAATAGCAAATGGTTTTTGAGACAAAAAATATTTTAATAATTAGGAAGTTGTTTCAAATCAACTTGTATGCCAAAATTAAGCTTTCTATTAAAAAATAAAAAATACTGTTAATTTTAGAGGGCTATTTCAACCCTTTGGAATAAAGATTCTATAAGGTTTTATCTTAATGTTATTCTCATGCCTCAGATAAAGCCACACCTTTATTTGGGCTCAAGCCCTAAGATCAATACTATGTACCTACAGACCACGACCAAGACCAAGAGTTAGCATTATAGTGTGAGAGAGCCCAATCAATTTTAGTAAGGTGTAGTTTGATCCCCTTGCATTACTCTCTGACATATACAAGAAATTGTATACTTTACAAGCAAAAAAAAATAAAATTAACCTATTCCGCGTTTTATGAAAATAACAAATGGTTCTTGAGATAATTTTTTTTTTAATAATTAAGTGGGTTGATTAAACCCCTTGAAATTTGAGTCCTGCTGCTCTTATGTCAGCTGTCAAATGTCAATTTTGACACATTACGTCTATCACTAGTCATTTTTCAACAACGTGGGCTTTTATATTTTTGCGCATGCGTTAACGTGAAGGCCAGGTCTATCATCATCACCTTGGTTGCACATCGATTACATAATCTACATGACAAGCGACAGATGACATATGTCAAAATTGGCATTTGACACATAACCAATAAAACGAATATGAAGAAAGTTGGGCTAGTTGTTTGGACGTAGTGCCGCAGCCATGGGCGGCGTCAGTCAATTTCATAGGGAATTGACGTTATTCCAAGAGCTTATTGACTTTTATATGTGGCAAAAGAATATTACTTTGTGTCGAGAGTAGTGTTTCTTCACCTCAGCGGATTCAAATAAAAAAAAATATATCTGAACTTCACATGTTCTTATGGCGAGGAAAAGTATTTCAAAATAAATATTTATTTCTTCATAAGGAGAGGAATGATCTGAACTCCTCGCTGTTTTTACATCAAGAGATCTTTTCTATGTGTGTAGTTTATGCCAAATCTACTGCTTCATTTTAATGTGTATCACCAGTTAATGTTTAAACCATTTAAAAAATCATTACAGCTGCTCCATGCCTTGAATTTTACATTTTAAAAAGCATCAGAAAATATGTATAGGTAATACTTCCGTTGTGGCACAGAATGCGAAGTCGTTTAGCGTTAAGTAACAAGCAAAAATTACATATGACGAAAATATTCACGTAAAATAGAACAATATAATTCATTAATTTATATTTGAGTTAGTTCTTAATATTTTGAACAGCTTCTTCCTACAATATATTTTTTTATACCTTAAAATGTAGTTTACTCTTCACGTGGTTTTAAAAAGTGCTATTTGCTCCCTTGCTAATTTATCAGACATTCACGATAATCCGCAACTTTAATGTAGAATAAAATTTTCTGTTAAACGACTGATTCTAGAAAAACACTAATAAATAGTTTACCATTATATATTGCCTATTTTTTCATACATTGTATGTAGGTAAGTATTTTTAACTTAAAACCAAGCACACATTCAAAGAAAATCGTTTTGTGATATTACTCCGAACAAAGTCTCGATCTCGATGCATGTCTGGTTTCGGTACCGGTACCGAAACTAGGCTCACAGAGCCGCGAGCCCTTACCGCAAAAGTGCTGCTTACGGAGAAACCTCGTTCTAAGAAGATTTCTTTCAATAAGCATTTTATATCCTATGACCAACAGATTTTCGCACAAAGAACCTAATTCTTCATAAATTTGTAGGCAAATTGAAGTACTGGTTTGGTATAGGATTACCATTACGGATAGAAATGATTTTGAAATTTTGATGCAACAAGTGTAGAAAACAACTTGGCTATCTAGCTAGAATTTACCCGTAGCTCTCATCGTCTTTCAATTAGACCACCTCGACGAGTATAGTATGACAATGCACTTGTTCAGTCGCAAATTTCCAACCTTATCTAATTATATTCTATATATATACATATATCATTCAATGGCAAATTTTTAGATAAACGATGCTAGAAATCATTTATCATTATATTAATCAAACAAGCCTATAGATCCATCTATATCTGAAATTGTACAAGTATTTTCGCTCAATTGACCCACTGTATATTATTTTAAGGAACTTTCTCCAGCCGATTCGTCTTCATACACTTCATCGCGGAATCGCAGATAAAAAATACTTTAGTATTACGGTATTGGATCCTCGACTGATAGATATCCCGAGATGCACAGATCCTTACATTATATAAATAGACATGTATTGCTTTTATGTAAATCCCAGTGCAACATATGCAATATATGTATTTATTATTAATTAACTCGCGAAAATATCACCACACACCTATACTCTTTCTTGGTAAGCACTGGAACTCTTGACTAACCTGTTTTAAATTTATTCATAGGAAGATTTAATTGCTTTTTAAGAAAATTATATCAAATAATTATTAATTCTTAAACGGATGTGACTTGAATCAATGTATTTTATTGGAAACTTATTTACCTTCCTGGATGTTAGCTTTTATTGAGGAAGATATTTCATCGTGGATAACTACCGCCTACTATAAGACTGATGTATTTTAATCATACAGAGTTGATCAAACATTTAGGTGGCGGCAACGTACTAATGGTTCAAAAATTTTAGGCATATTTCCTTCTATAGGCATAACCTATAATCATATTCATTAGTTTTCGAAATATAGACGTTTGAAATTTCACATATTGAATATGATACAAAAACGGTCATTTATTCTATAAAGCATGCAATAAAAATATTGTTCATACAAGTTTTATATTGCATAATATCATATATACCAAAACTAACTATTTTTGGGGCGGTTCTGCGGCTCTCCAAAGCCTGTCTTTTCTGAATTAAGCTTCGAAGTGATTTTGTGTTGTGGATGATATCTTCATGTTATACAAGATGATAAATATGGTTATGTAAAAATAAAAAAGTTTGTGTTAGTGCTACTTTGGAACAAAAATAGTGTGGGAGTGTCAATATAGGTCGATAGAAAGCTCATATCAATATCTCCAGACGTATTTGCAAGTTCTTTGATTCATGTCCTTTAACAGAAGAAATACTACTAAACACATAATTTGCTAAAATGTTGGTAACATAATTTTTAAAACGCTGTAGCCTGAAAACAAATTGATGGATTTTGACAGACATTTAAAACTTTGAAGGCTCTCCCCCATGTTCCATTACGATTGAGCGAATTTACTTAAAGATGATATTTCTTGCATTATAAGCAATGCCCGTGCGTGAAAGCAACGATTAATGTAAAACTTCTCAAAATAGAGTAATATTTTGTACCTAGTATCTATTGGTCTGTTTCACAATATTAGCATTTTTACATGGATCAAGTCAGTGTCTTCCTCCAAGCTGAGGCATCAATAACTTAATCCGGAGGGCAGGCGACCAACCGTTCTGCTTTTTTATATTTATATATATGAGCATTAGCTCACCAGCAATGAATTGGAAGTAACACTCAACGATGACTACAGTGCCGCCTCTAGGTTCTGTTAGTCTGTGAAAGCCCCTGTGGAGTGGGTATGTACATAAAAAGTAACACTAAATATATTGGCTTGTACTTCTCAAAGGGCTCGCAGGAGATGCTTCACGAGGTTTCTGGTATCTTCTTTAACGGGGAGGTCCTTCAATTGGTCACTATTTATAGATCGCCTGCGGGTGACTTGGATGGCTTGTCCAAATCAATGGTCCACGTGTTGGATAGATAAAAGTTTTCCAAGCGAGTAGTAATAACTGATGACTTTGATATTCACTTCAATAAAGTAAATGATTTGTCGGTGACAAACTATTAAAGGTCTTACTTACTTCCTATATTTCCACTTCTACATATGCGAACGTTATTATTTTTGTTCGAGTAAATTATTCTTCTTAAATATTCTATAAATACAAACATTAGTGAAAGACAGATACTTTCAATAGTAAGTACTTTCCAGGTATAATTTGTGTGCACGCAAATTAATTCAAACCATTACATTAGAATGGTCCAAATTAGTGAATTCTAGCTGAATTCTCGGGTTAGCACAAGGAAATGTCTTCGACCGAAAATAAAAGGATGTCACAATCGCTTGCATCTCTCATACTCAATATTCATCTAACTTTTCTATTGCCCATTGTTTTAAAATACACTCTAAAATATACACAACTCTGTCAGAAATTGTAAGCTTTAAAGTTGAATAGTGTGTTACTGTGTCGTTCTCGCGCATCACCGATCACGACGATTTCTTTCACGGCTCTCGAAAATATACTTCTAAAACAATGAAGCACAAACTGACGGTTACCTTGCAAAGTTGCAAATAAGAACTCCTTAACTTTAACATAATCGCTGAATATCACTAAAAACTTAGAGGCTCTTTGGCCAGTAATAATTTTGTAACTTTTCCATGTTTATATCAATAATAATATAACTGCTATAGCTACTTGAAATAACAGTTATTTTGTACCAAGGGCGTAAAATGCTACTTTTACGCCCTCGTCTGAAAGTTGTTGCCCGTTCTGTGCGTAAAAGTGTTTTTCACCAGAAAAGAATATTTTTTGTACGACCGTCATAATTAAACCGTCATAAAATTTTACATTTTGTAATGAAATTTTCCCAAATTAAAACTATAATTTTATCTGCTACCATCAATGACATATTTAAGTCAACATTATCAATTAATGAAATAATGCGGGCTTCTTTACTTTTTACGCTCTAGGGCGAAAAAATTTCATTTTACGCCTACAAATTGGGGCGTAAAATTGTATTTACGCGCTGTCGAATAAAATAGTTATATTTGTACCAAAGGAGTCAAATGCTACTTTTACGTCCGCGGCTGAAAGTTGCGCCTAGGCTGAGGACATAAAAGTGTCTTTCGCCAGGAGCGCAAACAATATTTTCTTTGTATGAACGGGCGTAATTTATAATTTTACGGCGTCATTTGCAAGCGGCAAATGGTACTTTTACGCCCCAGAGCTTAAACATAACTAAAAACGAATCATTATTTTATTAATTAAATATTTTAACTTAAGTTTGACACTGACACCAGCATAAAAGTCGATATAAAAGCTTAACAAAAATGATATTTACAATTTATTGCAAAGATGATAAATTTCACGGCGCGGTTTAATCGTTACGGCCGTACAAAAAAAATTGCGCGCAACTGTGGTGAAAAGCGCTTTTAAGCTTTAAGCTTTTACAACTTTCAGCCGCTGGCGTAAAAGTAGCATTTGGTAGAAAAATATCTATTTTAAGACCGTAATGCTAAATCCTCATGAAATTTGTTATTTTGTAATGGTTTTTTTTCCGAAATAGTAAATATCTCTTTGGTTGACCCCGTATATCAACTTATTCTGCTAGTGCCAATGTCAAATTTAAGTCAACATTATTAATTAATAAAAAAAACGCGAACTTCTTTAGCTTTTTACGCTCTTGGGTGTAAAACTGCCATTTTGCGCCTACAAATTGGAGCGTAAAATTGTATTTACGCCCTGTGGTAAAAAATAGTTATTTTTGTAACAAGGGAGTAAAATACTACTTTTACGTCCGCGGCTGAAAGTTGCAGCCTGGGCAGTAAGACGGCAACAATCAGCTGAGGACGTAAATGTGCCTTTCGCCAGAGGCTCAAACAATATTTTCCTTGTACGACCAGGCATAAAACATATTTTTGCACGACCATTTACAGACAGAATATGGCACTTTTACGCCCTAGAGTATAAATATAACTAAAAAGCAAGCATTATTTTATTAATTAAATATTTTAACTTAGGTTTCACACTGAACCAGCATAAAAGTCGATATAAAAGGTCAACAAAAATGTTATTTTACAATTTGGAAAAATTGCATTTAAATTTTAATTTTCATGACGGTTTGTTTAATCATTACGGTCGTACAAAAAATATTGTTCGCACCTGTAGTAAAAAGTAGTTTTATACGCATTTATCTTTTACAAGTTTCAGCCACGGGCGCATAAGTAGTATTTTATGCTCTTGGTACATATTAAGACCGTAACGCTAAACCATCATGAAAATTATCATTGTAAATATTATCTTTTGGACCCAGTAAATAAACGGTTTCTGCTGGTGTCAATGTCAAAATTAAACCAAAATAATTAACTAATAAATTATTTTACGTCGGCAAATGTTGGCGTAAAATTGTATTTAACGTCTGGGTGGCATATACAGTATCAGCACCCGCGCTAGCACCTCGCCATAGGGCGACTGTAATATGAATGTACATTAGATGTAACTGCCTTTCATGTGTTGGGCTAGTTTTGGTTAGCTTTTGTTGGTTGTTACATTTAAGGTACATTTATATTACAGTCGCTCTATGGCGAGGAGCTAGCGCGACTGTATATGCGTCCGGGCGTACAAAAAAATATCAAATGGTATTTCACTGTTTAAATATGCATTTTGCACAACTATATATACAGGGTCCTGCCTGCAATGGGGCTTGGACTTCTATAACTCCTATTCATGAGCTAAAAATGTCGGTCGATATACAGGGTGGTGCAACCAAGATGGGGTGGACGATTGTGAGCAAACGGTAAGGAATTTCGAAAAAATATTTTTTGCATGATGTCGATAGTCAAATACGCTATGTTTTAAAAATATAGCCGTAATACAGGGTGGTCCGAAAAAGTCGTGGCGAACCAAACTAATATATTTTTAAATGGAACACCCTGTATATAAGTATCCCAATTTATTCTCCTCTTGATTGCGATCACTTTGATATAAGGTTTATTAGGACTAAAACTTATAGTAAGAGATTGGGGCGCGGTTAAAGTTGAAAAAATGCTCAGAGTTCGGTCATTTTTTGACAGCATTTGAAACAGGTACAGAAAACCCAAATATTCTATGAAACGTATCATATCCTTGAATACAATAATCGCTTACAATTTGTTTAAAATTATTCGTTGTTATACAGGGTGGCCAAGTTTTGCAAATACACCCTGGGCTAATTTTTTTTAAATGGAACACCCTGTATATTTTATTTTCATGTTAAAGACAACATTTCTAGCTTTCAAAAAATACCATACATGATACTTCTCTGATCAATAGTTTTGTAGTAAAATAGCACTAAAAACAAAATTTCTGCATTCTAATACGATTATGTTGATTTTAAGT
Organism: Pissodes strobi; assembly: GCA_016904865.1. Classification (NCBI taxonomy): domain Eukaryota; kingdom Metazoa; phylum Arthropoda; class Insecta; order Coleoptera; family Curculionidae; genus Pissodes; species Pissodes strobi. The sequence continues at coordinate 348,257 of MU181975.1, forward strand.
TGATTATTATTGAATATCTAATATTAGTAAGACATGACACCATCATAAATGAAACAGAAGATTTACGAATTTGTGAAAGCTACTACAGCATAATGAACATAATCCATTATTCACAAGTTAAGTGTAGATGACCCAATAATCATAAGTTAAGTAAACTGAGACCCGAAACTTTTACATGTTTATTAAAAATATTTCAAGAAACAGGGAATTATTGTTTTTAGGAAACCTAAAGTAAATTAAAAAGCCAGTTTCAATAATTATGAGTTTCTTTCTTTATGGTAGTGGCACACACACACACACACTAAAGGGAGATCCTATGGCGCTCGACGAGCGGTGTGTGTGCGAAGATGTTGATTGACACGGTTCTTGAATAGTTGTAGGTTGTGATAAGGGGGAAACAGATGTCCTGGGAGTGAGTGAGTCCAGAGTGAAGCAGTGCGCCAGACAAATGAAGTCTTGTAAAGCGTTGTTCTAGGTGTTTCCAGTTGTACGACGAACTGGTGCGCTCTTGCCGTCTGTCGTGACTGTCTGACAGGCATTGCCAGGTGCGGTATGAGGTGGGTCAAATCCTGGGAACATCTGCCGTGAAAGTATCTGTAAAACAGTGACATCTCGGCCACATGCCTGCGGTATTCCAGACTATCCAGACTCCGGGTCAACTCCGGATCGCCGACAAGACGAACAGCTCTCTTCTAGATGGAATCCAGCAGCTTTTGGGTGTGCTTTGGTACGGCAGCCCAGATATGTAAGCAATATTCTAAGCACGGTCTTATTTTCGCTTTATAGAGCAAGAGTAACTGCTGCGGTGTATACAGTTTTTTATTGCGAAATAGCGCACCAAGCTTCTGGGAGGCTGATTTTGCGATGTTAGCAACATGTTCATGCCAGGACATATTGCTGTTGACTGAGACATCCAGCAGTCCGATTGACGAGGATGAAGGAATGGTCGATCCTGCCATAATGATGTTAGGGCCCGAAGTATTGGCCCTCTTGGTAAACCAAATTTATGTCGCCCCAAGTTTGAACTTTCTCCAGGTCTTTATTAATTGCTGTGCTGTAATCTGCTCCTGTCTGCGGTGATGTCTCAGTCGCTGGTAAAAGTTTTTCTGATCTAAATTTTGAGACTAAGGTACTGTTGTCCTCAAAACTTTCGGTCAGCAGGACATCAATAAAGGTGAGGAACAGAGTTGGTGAAAGTATTGCGCCCTGAGGCACACCCGCGTTAATGGAAGAAATAAGAAAATTTGTTTTCAGTGCTATTTTACTACAAAACTATTGGTCAGAGAAGTATCATGTATGGTATTTTTTGAAAGCTAGAAATGTTATCTTTAACATGAAAATAAAATATACAGGGTGTTCCATTTTAAAAAAATTAGCCCAGGGTGTATTTGCAAAACTTGGCCACCCTGTATAACAATGAATAATTTTAAACAAATTGTAAGCGATTATTGTATTCAAGGATATGATACGTTTCATAGAATATTTGGGTTTTCTGTACCTGTTTCAAATGCTGTCAAAAAATTACCGAACTCTGAGTATGTTTTCAACTTTAACCGCGCCCCAATCCCTTACTATAAGTTTTAGTCCTAATAAACCTTATATCAAATTGATCGCAATCAAGAGGAGAATAAATTGGGATAATTATATACAGGGTGTTCCATTTAAAAAAATATAAGTTTGGTTCGCCACGACTTTTTCGGACCACCCTGTATTATGGCTATATTTTTAAAACATAGCGTATTTGACTATCAACATCATGCAAAAACATTTTTTTCGAAATTCCTTACCGTTTACTCACAATCGTCCACCCCATCTTGGTTGCACCACCCTGTATATATCAAAAACTAGGTTTCTTGGGGATGCAGTCTAGTTCTATTATAGGCCTAAATTAAAGGAAACACCTTTATTGCTTTGTCAAGCTTTCGAGATTTATTTATCTCTTCTTCATGGACAATCTACAATTAATAAATTAACTTGTTACTCTAACCAACAATCTAATTTAAATCTAGAAACTCACCAATGTGGGTT
>MU181975.1:362584-403013 GCA_016904865.1 Pissodes strobi
GAAAATCATTAAAATTGGTTATAACATATCGGAAACTTGATTGAATGGCTAACCAAAACTAATCAAAAGTAATCAAAAGCACCAACACGGGCTAAAATGTATCGAAATAGGTTACACAAATTAAAGTAAGTTAAAACTAACCAAAATGAATCGAGTTTTAGTGACTAACGAAAACTAACCAGAAACATTATATTTGACTATAACGTATCGGAGCCGGTTCAGATGAATACTCTGGTTTCTTGACAGTGAGTTTCCAAGGTCGCATCACGACACAGAAAATTTTAGTGAACGTCACGACACGGTATTATGCATAAATGATTATAACGTATCGGAACCCGCTCAAATAAGGAAAATAAATTGAGACTAAGTGAAAATAACAGAAAGTTGATTGGACGACTAACCAAAACTAACCAAATCTATTACAATTGATTAGAACGTATCGGAACCAGTTCAAATGACTAAAACAAGTTGAGAATAAGTGAAACTAACCAAAAGTTGATTAGACGACTAACCAGAACTAACCAAATCTATTAAAACTCATTAAAACATATCGGAACCGGCTCAAGTAAGTAAAATAACTTGAGATTAAGTGAAACTAACCAGAAGTTGATTAGACAACTAACCAAAACTAACCAAATTTATTAAACTTGATTATAAGGTATCGGAACCGATTCAAATGACTAAAATAGGTTGAGACTAAGTGAAACTAACCACACACCTAGGAAGGGGAAACTAACTGCAAGTTGATTAGACGACTAACCAAAATTAACCAAATCTATTAAAATTGATTTTAACGTATCAGAACCAGCTCAAATAAGTGAAATAAGTTGAGACTAAGTGAAACTAACCAAAAGTGGATTAGACGATTAACCCAACTAACCCAATCTATTCAAATTGATTATAACGTATCGAACCCGACTGAAATGACTAAAATATCTAGAGACTAAATAAAACTAACCAGAAGTTGATTAGACGACTAACCAAAAGTAACCAAATTTATTAAATATAATTATAACGTGTCGGAACCGACTCAAAGGACTAAAATAAGTTGAGACTAAGTGAAACTAACCGAAAGTTGATTAGACGACTAACCAAAACTAACCAAATCTATTGAAATTGATTATAACTTATCAGAACCAGCTCAAATAAGTAAAATAAGTTGAGACTAAGAGAAACTAACCGAAAGTTGATTAGACGACTAACCAGAACTAACCAAATCTAATAAAATTGATTATAACGTATCGGAACCGACTCAAATAACTAAAATACGTTAAGACTAAGTGAAACTAACCGAAAGTTGATTAGACGACTAACCAAAACTAACCCAATCTATTAAAACTGGTTATAACGTATCGGAACCGGCTCAAATAAGTTGAGACTAAGTGAAACTAACTGGAAGTTGATTCGACGATTATCCAATACTAGCCAAATACATTAAAATTGATTATAACGTATCGCAACTGACTCAAATGACTAAAATACGTTGAGCCTAAGTGAAACTAACCGAAAGTTTATTCGACGATCAACCAAGAATAACCAAATCTATTAAAATTGATTATAACGTATCGTAACCGGTTCAAACGACTAAAATAAGTTGATATTAAGTGAAACTAACCGAAAGTTAATTGGACGACTAACCATAACTAACCCAATCTATTAAAATTGTTTATAACGGATCGGAAACGATTCAAATGACTAAAGTAAGTTGAGATTGAGTGAAACTAACCGAAACTTGATTGGACGACTAACCAAATTTAACCAAATCTATTAAAATTAATTATAACGGGTCGGAACCGGTTCAGATGACTAAAATAAGTTGAGACTAAGTGAAACTAGCCGAAAGGTGATTGCACGATTAACCAAAATTAACCAATTCCATTAAAATTGATTATAACGTATCGGACCGGTTCAAATGACTAAAATAAGTTAAGCCTATGGGAAACTAACCGAAAGTTAATTGGACGACTAACCAGAACTAATCAACGCTATGAAAATTGATTATAACGTATCGGAACCGGCTCAAATAAGTAAAATAAGTTGAGACTAAGTGGAACTAAACGAAAGTTGATTAGACGACTAACCAAAACTAACCAAATCTGTTAAAATTGATTTTAACGTATCCGAACTGACTCAAATAACTAAAATAAGTTGAGACTAAGTGAAACTAACCGAAAGTTGATTCGACGACTAACCAAGAATAACCTAGTCCATTAAAATTGATTCTAACCGGGTCCAAATAACTAAAATAAGTTGATACTAAGTGGAATGAACCGAAAGTTGATTAGACGACTAACCAAAACTAACCAAATCTATTAAAATTTATTATAACGTATCGGAACCGACTCAAATCACTATCTTGAGACTAAGTGAAACTAACCGAAAGTTAATTGAACGTCTAACCAAAACTCACCAAATCCATTATAATTGATTATATCGTATCGGAACCGGTTCAAATGACTAAAATAAGTTAAGACTAAGGGAAACTACCCTAAAGTTGATTCGACGACTAACCAAAAATAATCTAATTTATTAAAATTGATTATAACGCATCGTAATCGGTTCAAATGACTAAAAGAAGCTGATACTAAGTGAAATTAACCGAGAGTTGATTAAACGACTAACCAAAACTAACCAAATCTAATAAAATTGATAACAACGGATCGGAAACGACTTAAATGAATGAAAATAAAATAATTTGAGGCTAAGTGAAACTAACCGAAAGTTGATTTAACGACTAACCCAACTAACCAAATCGATTAAAATTAATTAAAACGTATCGGATCCGGTTCAAATGACTAAAATAAGTTAAGACTAAGGGAAACTATCTTAAAGTCGATTGGACGACTATAACCAAAAGTAACCAAATCTATTAAAATTGATTATAACATGACGGAACCGGCTCAAATAAGGAAAAAAGTTGAGACTAAGAGAAACTAACCGAAAATTAATTAGACGGCTAACCAAAACTAACCAAATCTATTAAAATTTATTATATCGTATTGGAACCGACTCAAATGACTAAAATAAGTTGATACTAAGTGAAACTGACCGCGTTAGATCGGGGATTGAAAGACGAATCGAATGCTATTTTTAAACCACCACTAATGTTATATAGTAAAAACGAACGAAACTTGAAGTAATATGCATTTATGTGGTATATTTTGGTAAACTAAATTTGCGTAATCTGCTAAAAGTCATTTTTTACATTAGATTCTGTTAAGGGTGGGTGAGGGTGACTTTTAGTTTCTCACGGCAGACTAGTCGTGTTTCATATCGTTAGATCGAGGAATGTGAGACGAATCGAATGCAAATGATCTTTTGCTTTTTACAACCACGCTTATAACGTTTTAAATTGTAAAAAAGAACGAGACTTGAAGTAATATACATTTATTTGGTATATTTTGGTAAACTAAACTTACGTAATCTAACCTGATCTCACTTAAACTTCTATCACCTATATATTTCCACACAATTATGAGTTTTCTCAGATCTCAAATTTAACAAGCGTTGCATTCTGCTTCGGCATTTTCAATGTCCGCCCCAATTGCATCTTTGTGAAGGACTGTGAATTTTTTCGATAGTTATCGCGCATCAAAGCGAAATTTTGAAAAATCACAGATTTGTCGTAAGAACTCGCAAACGAAAAATCTGATCAGGAAAACAAATTACCGTCGGGGGCCACCAAGTATTGCCGAAAACCGCACCAAATCCCAAATTTTGATCCGCAGCCGGTTTCGAGAAAAATAAGAAGGAAACAATGGGTTGGTTTATGGTAACTAAAATCGTTCCAGCGACTGTTTCTCTCTCCCGCTTAGCTAAAGTCGATGCCGACTCTTCTCGAATGAGCGTTAAATAGCTTTGGGCGTTACATGAGTAGACACCTGAGTCTTATTCGCTGCTCAGGAATATTGTGCTGAACGCGCCTAAAGGAGTTTTTACTTCAAAAAGCGTAACTGCAGTTTCCATGAGAAAATATCATTTTGCATAATGAAGAGGATTAAACTAGATGACTAGTGTTATAAATAAATGTACTTATTTATTACTTACGAGAGGTCATGATCTTTAAATGAGATAAATTTGAACGTCCCTACAATTTCGCGACCTCACTCCTACATACCATGTTACGCCAGTGTTTTCAGTTAAAACAATAGATAGTATCTTAATCATATTACATTATTAGAGTGTGTTTATTTTGCTGTCTTGTTTGTCGGAATCCGGACATCATGTCAACAAACGAGCTTAATAAACCTTCTAAAAGCAACCAAAACAAAACCATCCCGTGAGTCTCCTCGCACATTGTCACAACTCGTGAACGACAATTATTTAATAATAATTCTAGGCTGATCGCAAATCGACCTTGGACGTTCAACTATTCGTGTTTTGGTGACGTAACAGAAATTTTCTGTAAGCCGAGTGCTCAGACCGTGTGCAGTGTTGCCATATTATGATGTTTTTAATTTGACCTATTATACCTTATATGCTTATTATTGTTATCATTCGTTTAATCACGAATGGAAAATACGAAAACAATTTGAACATTAGCGCAAAAATTAACCGACATGAAAATTACCATCTATTTCCGACCTTTCCCAAGCAAGGACTTGTAAAGCCAAATTAAAATTTAATAAATATAAATTTATTGCGGAAATACCCAATGCAATACAAAATCAAAATTGATAATAATTTTGCCTGCTAGTTAATTACATAAATTATCTAGGTAGGTAATAGGTTTAGACATTGTCAGTATATTTGTGTTACAGTTTGCCTAAAACACCAATCTAGTTTTTCATATCCAGTTTAACGACATTCGGTCTATAGAACACAATATATGTAATCACACAATGTTTAACACAGGGTCATCAGCATTTTACATATTTTATCATTTGCAGACACCATTGGCAATCAGTGTTTTTAAGTTTTCAAGTAAAACACTCTTTCCTCCTAACGGACTGCTTACTGCTTGTTTTGCATATTAAATAGAGCAAAACTAATAAATAAGAAAGTCAAACTATTCCCCGAATAAAATACAATTTAATTTACAACTGCATATGAATGGGACAAAGACAACAAACAGCATGGCTTTAAAATTTAGGTACCAAAAGACGATTCGCAGAGGATAATTCACCAAATGACAATTGGACGATTACAATTCGCCAAATTCCCTGCGACACTGAGCCAAAAGTGAAAATTTGTGGAGAAAATTATTCGGCGAAATACGATTCACGGAAAGAGAACTAGATTTCAGTGCGTAAATCTTCAACAGATGTAGCCCATATGGAAAGTTTCCGCCAAAAAAATGCAATACAGTCTTTCTGTAAGCTTGCAGAACAAAAATCTATAAGCTTAATTTTCTTTAAAGCATTTCAGCCAATAGAAAATTGAGCATATAATTAACTTTTGAACTTAAATTCCAGCTGTAGGTAAAAAATTGTATTTTGCTTACATTTAGCTTTAAGTTACTTAAATTGCAAGTTAATTAAAAATAGTTTTTGATCCATTTTAAGGCTTGTTTTATCTGGCTTTTTGTGCAGAGTTTCGATTCAGTGAATGGCCCCCATCAAATCGTCTTTCGACAAATTTGTCTGGATTCCATATAGTAAGTTTAAAGATTAAGCAGCACTTAAATTATCATATTTTAGATGTTGCAATAAAATTGCAACTTATCACTAAAAGGAGTCTCAACAGTACGTGGAGTTTTGGTCTTACTTAATAATTGATCTCAGTAATAGGATCACTCAGAGATCAGTAATTCAGCTACCATCAAGGAAATAACTTATCGTATGTAAGTTCTTACCTTGATGTAGCTGAACTATTACATTGGCGATGGCCCTATTGCATCATGATAAAAGTTGAATGGAGGAATACTATTACAGAATAGTGCGCATAGAGTCACTCAGACACAAAACCTGAAGTCAGGAAACCTGACTGGTCACCTTAAAATTCTGAAAGACATCCAGATAGAGGCGATGACCAAACCATACCGATACAATGGAAACAAAACCCTATTTTGATCGCTTCTTTGAAGTGGCAATTGAAGACTGCAATACTACAGGGGAAAGACTAAAACAACTAGAGAGGGGGAGATCACTTCTCTAGTAGGAATGAGACCCCGAGTTTACGGACCTAGGTGTCGAATCTCTGCATCTTTAGGAAACACTCCCACCATCTTTCAGAACAGAACTATATGCTATCAATATAGCCATCTCTGAATGTGCAAAAAAAGGCCTAAGAGGTGCAGGTGATCTATATGCTATCAGATAGTCAAGCTGCCTTAAAAGCGCTAGCATCTAGCAGAATCAACTCCCGGCTAGTGTGGGATTGTCGGATGGCTGCAGATTAACTGGCAAAGAGAAACAGATCCACATGTGAGTACCAGGGCACAAGGGTGTAGAACGCAATGAATCCGCTGAACAGCTCGCACGGAATGGTGCACAGACTGCCTTTTGTGGGCCTAAACCATTCTGTGGCATCACTAGAGGGCACGTAATGAATGAACTCAGAAATTGGGAAAAAAGGGCGGAAAGAGACACATTGGGCCAAAGTACCTGGGCAGAGAGAGGCCTAAAGACTCATCTCACACTCGCCTAACTACACACAAAGCTTTTCAAGTTACAAAAAAAGTAGATAAAACTGGTCGTAGACCTGCTCACTGGACATGGCCCCTGGAGGTACCCTCTCAAGAAAATGGGGAAAACCACTAACGAACAATGCAGAATCTGCCAAACTATGAGGCATCTCGGCCAACGGTTGAGGCATCTCGAAAATGCCCTTGAGGCACCTGGAGATCTACAAAAGCTCAACCCTCGAAATATTCTGAGGTGCTCGAAATAGATAGGAATTTTCGTATAACATAGAAGGGTATACACAAAATATCAATATGTTGAAGGGCAAATCTTGCCAAGCGACTCCTCTACCATTCCATACCTTACTTAGAACAACAAGAACATTTTGTAAGCCTATATGTAAAAATTCTAGTTCCTATGGACATAGGTGCAAAAATGTCCAAAGTCAACTTATTGAAGTGAAAACCTCTTTAGCACCGGTGTGAATTGAGACTCGATGAAACGAAAAAGCGACAGTAAAAAGAGATCTATAGGATGTAGCTTGGGACAGAATGAGATAGACCATAGTTATACAGTTGCTACATGTTTGTTAAGAGTAAAAAATAAAAAGTACTTCACGTCCGATCACTGAAGATAAGGAACGTCGGGCGTGGTTAGTACTTGGATGGGTGACCGCTTGGTTTAGTTTTATTAAGGTTTCACTTCTACAGCGTGTGAAGTGCACACATGATTTTTTTTAAGAGCCGTAAATATACTGAATTGAAATTTTAAAGACAATTTTTAGCTAGTACCTTGTACTATTTAACGTAGTTAAAACTGGTCATTCGTTTCCACTGGCGTACCTACAGGGCAGGGTTAAGATATTTTATTGTTTTTTGTGTATTTGATTTTTTGCATTGCATTGATTATTAAGAGAGCTGTCAAAAATAAGCAAAAAAGCGTTCTTTGTTTTTTTTTTCATTTAACGTACCGTTTTGATAAATTAGGAGAATCTAAAACTACGTAAGAAGCTTTTCCAATTGCCATACCACTGTTTGAATAGCATTTGTTTTTAATAGGGCCTTCCTTTAACAACACTACCCTAATTAATAAGTATTTCTTATAGGAGCAAAAGTGACACAAAATGTTTCATAAAATAATTATCACAAAACACCAGTAATATCGAAATATGATTTTTTATCAACTTTTGCCCCTTGAAAACCAAAAAAAGTCTGGATGGCGGTTGGAAAATTGCGCGACAGAAATTAACTATTTCTACATCTTCAGCAACTGTGGAGTCTACAGCAACTCGAACGAAATGACCGCAACCCACTAGTCGATGCTGGTCATTGACTATATTTTTTCCACTTCTATCAACTCTCAGGTTATTTTTTAGGGAACATAATAATAGCAAGGAAATTTCCAGAAACTTTTTCACAAAGAATTGTGCATGTAGGTCGAAGAGAACAGAAAATGCTAGAAATGGGAAATCCTAGGCTTAGGCTTACACGGGAATTGCGCATATATATATATACAAAGATGGTGCAAATTCGATCAAATTCAATGCTTTATAGTTTATTTTTCAATTTTTGACATTATGTAACGTATTTTTCAAATTGAAAGAGTAGAATTTCGAATTTAAGTGCTCATATTCCTAATACTTAAAATTTATAAAATATCACATTTTTGTATAAAGTTTAATAGGTTAAGTTTTTGTGTTTGATTTTATAAAAACAACTAAAAGGTTATCAAGAATAAAATGGGAAGCTCGAAATATTTAAAGGAATTAGTAAAACCCATTTATAAAGTTGGAGTTTTTCAATCCCCATTTGTCTGAACTTGAAAAAAAAATCGACCCGATACACTCCGGGTTAAAGACAAGGCTTTTGCGTCAAGAAGTGTGTTATTATTATCTACTCAATACACCCAAGGAGGCAATCATGGTGTATTCGGCTAGTTTCGTGTCCTGCTCGAATTTATGCATATTTAATAGATTATATTATGATAATAAAGATCAAAGCAATACGCAGTAAAAACAGCGTCCAAATCGCGGAATTTTTCGATATTAAAATAATGGTACTTTAGATAAAGATTATTAGATATTACGAAGTACAATATACTTGAAATCGCATATTTAAGACAATCAGATATTTAACTTTTAAAGCCGATAATCAACAGAATATATTCAAAATTCTAAATAAAAATGTTGAGTAATACAAATAAATACATACGGCATTGGTTTATGAGAATTTCATATGAGAAACCACAATGAGTAAAAATTTTATCCCTAGAAAATTTTATACTAAATTGAATATGATTGAAAGAAAATAAATTTAGGAAAAGATTTTAATGTTAAGCCAATGGATAAAATAATTTGTTATCAATAATGTACAACATATAAATTCCACAATATGGAAAATTATTATCAGTATATTGTTATTGCTTATTTGGATAAAAACAAATCCAGAAATTTATAATTAGAAACATAACGTACAAATATTCAGATAGATAATATTTAATTTTTTTTAGGCATTTGTATTTCTACAGATTATAAACACATACCTAAAGACATAATATACTAATAATAAATTAAAAAGTAATTTTTAAGGCACCTAGATGATTGAAATCCTGTGCTTATATGCATTCCCGTTATGGTAAAACCAAACCCATTGATGCACCATTGATATGAATATATAAGAATGACTCAGTAAAAAAATGTATACTTCATTTAAGTACTACTAATTAGGATTTATGAAAACCTGGAAAACCATAGACGACACCATTGAACGTCAAATAATTGTGTATAATTATTTTATTAAATATTGCCTAATAAAAGTCCATTATTTTGTTTTGATTTATTATAACAAAACAAGTTTATGATAATAAACGTCATGGAACTTAACGTTTTGTAATAAAATGTTGTTTTTTTACCCTTTTCTGCTGGGGCGTGTCAAAATAATTAACTGATAATATAATGTGAGCTTACAAATATGTTTAGGCTCTATAGTGTAAAAGCTTATTTGCGCACGACCGACAATGCAAAAATAAATTCACTTACGTTAGGTTTTGGCAAACCTAGATTGGCACAAGCTCTAACATTCTACAGAGACTCTTTATAAATTTTGTGATGATGCTGACACGGTGTCAAAAGAAAGCCAAAGTTTTGCAAATAGCTTATTAACGTCTATTCGCTATGGGCAAGATCCATTAAGTAATGGGCGAAACAAGCAACAGTTTTATGCATTAAGTGGTTACTTTGGGTTGTTCTTACCAGAAAAAGTCGGGAGGATAGAAAACTGAGACAACAGTTCGATAGGCAATTTCTAGGAGAAAAATTCTCTAAATGATTCTCTGTTTCGAAAATGCCGCAAACGTGCACTTTTCGAGGGTATTAAAAAAAACATTAATTTACAGGTAAAAAAAATAAGGTTTTAATTTTTATCTCGAAAAGTATTTTTTTTGTAGAAAAGCCGATTACTTGACGAAAATCTATGCAAAAAATTATATTAGGAAATACTTTGGAAATGATGATGCCTTTTACACAGGGTAAGCTGGTTGAATATATAGGTACTTTTCACCATTTCGAGTTTTGAGAGAACAAGACTTAATATTTTATTACTGGAAAACCGAATAACCTGGAGCAACCAAGCATTCGTACAAAAAAGAAGAGGGATAGGAGCAAATCATACAAAAATAGCATCGATTTGAATGAAAATGCCGAAGTGCTGGTTGTTTGATTTTCAGTTTGAAAAGACTAATTTAAGGGAACGTGCCAGCGAACGCATAGTTGTTTTGACCAAATCAATCTCGGATTCGTAAAGCCCGTGATCTCTGCTATAAAAAAGTTATTTAAACATTTTTCGGACGAGATCGTGAAATACGAAAAAATTGAGGTTAAACTGAAACCTGCAGAAAATTGCAAAAAAAAACAATATTTCGACAATTCCCCGAGTCAGAATGAATAGTTTTGGGAAATTTAAAGGTGCAGTTTTTATGGGAGATTTTGCGGTAAAATTTTACTTCAAACATCGTAGGATATAATTTATTTCAAGCACTCTTATTTCATAATATTTCTTTATGTATTTTTACAACTACTAATACAAAATTGGCCAGCTACCATGTTTCAACAATGATCTTACATATATATTATAAGACCGTTATTGTTCCGTTAAGTTCAAGCCTTTGCCGCCACCTGTTTTTTACTTTTTCATTTGATTTTAAAACTGTGTATTTTAGCTTTTTCATTTACAAATTCTTTGGCTGCATTGTTGAAGTTTTTCATCATATCTGCTTCTTTATATATTATATACCATTACTACTGTTTTAAGGTTTATCGCCAACGGGTTCATCTTCTTCTTATCATTATTTTAGGTCATCATATGTTTCGGGATCATCATCACCATCACCAACTGCATTTGTGTATCTTCGTGTTTTGGTAAATGGGACGCTAATATATCTTAATTGCTCTGAAAACTTTACAGCACCTTTCTTCTTTCTCGCTTTTGTTTCGATTCGTTAGCTGGTATTTCCCTTGACACTTGTTTATTTCTCTTTTAGTTTTTTGTGGTAGATGTAGATTGATTTTCAATATTTCTTAGACAGATACTTTTGTTTGGTTCCAGCTCAAATTTATTTGTTCGTTCTTCTATAACTGTCTCTAGCTTTTCAAACATAGAGCTTCTAAGCAGTTCTTTTAGATATTGCTCATTTATATTTTTAATTGATGCTAGATCTTCTGGTGTGGGAAATTTTGAAATAACTTGTTGTCTACTTATAGGTATTATGCCAGTCGTTTCGAATCCAGTTTTATCTTTAACCTCAGTATTTGCGAAAGAGCGTTTTCTACAAATGGTTGGATGGTTTAATCCTTTGGCTCCATTTTTGACGATTTTTTCAATGCTTGCTTCTTCAGCCTATATTTTCAGAAGGTTCATCTTCAAAGAGTTTAGTTTTAGAGGGGGTTATCTGCATTTCCTTATAACGCTCTTACTCGTTTTTTCGAATCTCTTGGATATTCTACTTAAATTATATCCAATAAAAACTTTATGGCCAAGAGTAGGCAAGAAATTAAAATAGAGAAGTAAAATTTTTAGGAATCAGTATTCAAATACATATCAGAACGTCTTTTATTATGTTATAACATGTTTCGAAATGATTATGATCTTCACTAACTGCATTTGTGTGCCTTTGTGTTTTGGTGAATGGGATAGTAATATATCATTATCACTCTACTGAAAGCTTTACAGCACCTTTAACTGCATTCTCGCTTTTGTTTTGGTATTTCCTCTACCTCTTTTTATTTCTCTTTTAGTTTTTTGTAGTCGATGTAGATGGATTTTCAATATTTCTTAGACAGATACTTTGTTTTGTTTCCAGCTGTAATTTATTTGTTCGTTCTTCAATAGATGTCCCTCGCTTTCCAAATATAGCCATTTAAGCAGTTCGTTTAGAGATTGCTCCCATATATTATTTGCTTCTCTATAATTGCTGCTAGATCTTCTTGTATGGGAAGTTTTAAAATAATTTATTAGCTCGTAATAGATTAAATGCCAGTCTCTTCGAATCGAGATTTATTTTTAATCTCAGTATCTCACCCAGCAGCTGCATATAGCTAATAAGAAAAAAAGTCAAATCAAAAGTGTGACCAACTTCTTGATTTTAAATGGAACGTCTTTACTGGCTTTAGACGCACCAGGCAGTCTCCATCATAGCCAAGAAGATGGTCCAGGGCAAACATTTTAATTTTCACAATTTTTTGCTCATAGTTGAAGATAAAAGAATCCCAAACCCTGTGTAACTTAAATCAGCAAAGATCCCTGTATAAGCCAGAATCATACTAGACTTTATCCGCTACATATTTACTCTGTATAGCTTACATAAAAATGTCTCCTTCCTCCTTCCCACATGTAAGAAATAATACTCCGTTATTTTAATAAAATATATATTTGCAATTTTTTAGAAGTTCTTGACACCATGTATGTACAATTGAATATGACCTTTAAGGAGTTTGCAGTTGAACTGTAGAATTGTTTTTCATTCAAAATTTTAATTCTTGACTTTATTGTTATTGACGTTTGGAATAAATTTTACATTATTTCAAACCTGCCATATATTGCAATTTAATATAAAATGCAAATAATATAAACGTAATTTCTACGCAGCAACATTTTCATAGCCGGCAAAATAATTACGTAATCATTTCTTACACGTTCTATCTCCGCTTGTTGCCTTATCTATCCTTGACCTCATATTATTCAACATCAGCATGTGATCTTCGTCCAGTACATTATAACATTTAGTGCTCTTCCTGAGCAATTATTATTATAATATTATTGTTAAAGTTTTAAGAAATATGTTTACATCTAATCAGTTTTGTTTTAGGCAAAATTGGCATATAATTCACAATAAAGCCAACGCACAAACGTCAGTTACTTTTGAAATAAGATGGAAAAAATGAGATATTTTTGGCGCATTTTTAGCATGATTATCAAAAAATCGAAAATTATTAATAAAGAGACATGTAGAAATAATTACCAATAATCAGTGATCATGAAATGATGGCAATTAGATGTTGTTTGTAAAACTCTCAAAATTGCATATTTTGAGAGGCCCATTTTTTAAAAGTCTTTCTCCGGGCATATGAATACACTTAAATAATAGAGTTAAATTAAGCCTAATGATCGTTCCATAACGCAATTCCAACCATTTAATAAAAATTCTATAATTGCATTATATGAAAAAAATGCAATGCAAATTCCGTAACGATTTCACGGCAAAATGGATGTTGCCTACAGTCCCTAGCCTCACCTAGTGCATTAAGATTATTTTTTCTCTGATATTTTTCCAAGTCAAATTAGCAACTGGCCACTAGACTTATCTCAACCATACTAACCCAAATCATCCAGATCAGTTGAAGCTGCCATTCTATAACTTAGATTAGAATATAGGGGAAAGCTGGAATATTGTGAACGACTTTAGATCTTGTGGGCAATTACAATTATTGATACCAACTCACTTAACCATTTTTACCGCACAATTGCTGAGAAAATAACAAAAAACTTAAAAGACTCAGACTAATCCAATATCGTAGATTCAACATGTATCTCTTCCTGACTCTGTTTACATACCATATTGCGGTCTTAGATGATTGAGAAGTGCCCTCAATATCATCAGGCATAAGAAGACCTCAGGTATTGATGAAGTATCTGTTGCAATTCTCGAAAATCTATGTACTGGAAAATTTAATAAAAGTCTCATTTGATACTGACACCTTCCCATCTTGCCCAAAGGCTGTAACGGATAAGCCTTTATTCAAGGGAGGTATAACGGTTCATACCACAAACTTCCGTTTAATTTCACTTTTACCCTCGCTGTTTAAGATCAAGTCACTTGGCTTTTATGGAAAGTATGGGCACGCATGATGTAGTGGTTTGTTTTCTAGAGGGGCTGAATACAGGTCTGAATAAAGGAGATGTGACCGTGGCAGTGTTCTGTGATTTTTCCAAGGCTTTTGATTGTGTAAATCACATAATACTTCAGGGGAAACTTTCTCAGTACGGCTCTAGTGGCATTCTACTCCCAAATTTTGAATCGTTACTTTCTGAGAGGAGACAGATTCTGGGTTCGGATGGCGGAGATTGTGCGACATAGTTCCCGGAGCACTCCAGGGGTCAGTGCTTGAGTCTGCCTTCTTCCTCCTTAATGTAAATGATCTTGCATCACTTAATATGCGGGGTCGTCTTACTATATTTACACGGCACCACAATTTTCTGGTCACACACCCAGCATGGTTTATTGATGGACATTGTCTCCGCTCTGAAGAGCGTAGAGGAGTAGTATGATGCTAATATTTTATGTCTAAATTTTAACAAAACAAGTATTCTCGTCTTTAGGCTTAGTTGTGATGGTCTAAGCTTGGATGATTGTGACTTTGGCATTATGAATGATGACAAATTGAAGTTTCATAACCATATTCAGAGTTTGAACGAGAAGCTAGCGAGGAGAAGTTACGGCGTTAAGATTATATCCAATGAGCTGGGAAGGGCAGTCTCTAGTTCAGTCAATATTTAATTTCTGGAAAGCTGCTTGCCATACGTATTGTTTTGACGATTCTGCAGCCAATATCTATTTAGTTCCGACTTTGTTCTGCAAAAGAGGGCATTAAGGTATATTCGCAGAGCAAATTTTCGTGACTCTTGCAGTTCATTATTTAAACACCAGGCAAATTTAACGCTTCCATGTATCATTATATTGGAAACTGTATGCCTAGTCAGAAAATATGAAAGCCATGCTGTGATTGATGTGTCATATGAGGAGGGGCAACAATTTCCCACTGCCAATTCTTCGGAGTGCATGTACTGACTAAGAATCCCCTAATTTATAAGATTTTTAGTCACCTTCCTGAAGATGTAAAAAGATCTCGAACTCAGAAGGCATTTTGAAAAGTCTGTGTCATCACGTCTTAGGAGGAAAGCATATTACAGTTTGTTAGAGTACTATAATGATGACTGGACCTAGAATCTTCTTTGCGATACTGGAACGTGATATGTTTGTTTTAGTGTCTGTGTTTGTATTGTAATGTTGCTTTTTTTCCTCTTTTTAATTTCTACTCTTTACCTATATATTTTTGCATTAATTTGTAAATTATTGTATTCGCTTGTTTAATATGTACCCTACTATACCATTTTTTGATATTTTATTCTCACATATTATTAGAATTAGTTAACACTTTGTCAACAAATTCATTGTATTTTGGACATTAAAGTATGGCTTATTATGGTTATATTATTATTACATCCATATTTTTCCGAATCCATCGAACCTACTTCAAGCAGAACCCTTATTCAAAATAGCAATTTTCACTCAATTTTAAGTGGAGGTAACTTTATTTTATATGGAAATGGGTGTCAAGTAATACATCATTTCAAAGGCCCTTAAATTATCTTTTCGACCACATCCTAGTTTGGGTTAGCTATTGAGTTGGTTATTAAGAAAACATCAGGCTGTTTAGGCTATGGTCTCCAATTTTTACGCCATGCGCTACGTCTAGCATTCGAAGACGCCGCATACGGCGTCAATACGTTACCCGTAACTTCTCGCGGTCACTTAAAAAGGTGTCGCGGATGAGGTGGTTAGTATATTTCGTAAAGATGGGTCAAGTTTAGTAAAAATGCATACCAAAACAATTTTTTCTACGACTGCCCTGAAAAGAGACAAAAACGCACTAACAACTGCTCTTGAAAACTGGACATTTCACACGGCGTGTGCAAAGTATGCTTTTCACACGGCCCACACTTATTCGGGTATTTAGATTAACGGGCTTCGTCTCCGTTTTAGAGCTTCGCCCTCAGCGGTCCCATTCCCAGATCTCTAAAAAAGGGGGCACAATTTTAGGGCTTCACCATCCGGAGCCCCTTTTTGCAAAACTGTAGAAAATGGGACTCTTATACCAGGGGCCCCCTTTTAAGGCATGGGGCCCAATTTTAGTGCTTCGCCCCCCGGTGGCTCCATTCCTAAATCTGTAAAAAGTGGGACTCCCGTACCATGGGACCCCATTCTAGGGTTTCGCTCCCCTGGGGCTTCATTTTAGGACTTAGCCCCCGGAGCCTCTTTTTCAAAATATTTGGAAAATAGGGACCCCACACCGGTGGCCCCATTTTAGGACTGTGCCCCTAGTTATAGTTTAGCGAGAATCCAACAACAAACAGAAATTTCAAAAATAATACACGCACCTATACGCAAATGCAACGTCGCAACCACTGACAACACGAATTAAAAACACCGGATATCCAAATTCGGAAATGAATCTTGCTTTCGAGGTGGTGTCATTCCCATAAGCGCTTATCTATAATATGCAGACAATATGGCTCGTTGCCATGGCAACCACCGTAAACAAATGTATCATTATAAAGCGCAACGCGAGTTCATTCAATGAAGGCGAAATGCGATTCGACATGGAATGGAAATAAACTTCGAACGTTTTGACAATGTTGCCGCGTTTTGAGCAATATACCGATATACAATAATTATTCTGATTTTATCTTCTATTCATAGAACAGCAACATTTTTTAATTTTATGTGGATTTGTTTATGATTTAAGTTAATATACTATGTTTTAGTGATTGTAATTGAAAAATAGTATAAGTTGGAAAAATCTAAGGTGAATCATTGATTCACTTGGTGTATTAAGCGAGCCGCCACTGTAATGGTGTTAAGTTTGTTGAATATCACTGGCATCAAATAATAATGTGCAGTTTTTGACCATCTTAAATAATAATCTGTTTCCTTATGAAACTTATTCATTATGACCAGAACTACAGGACATCCGTGACGCTATAATGCCCGAAAATAACTAAAGACATTTCAGCGTCTAGATGCCGCGTGTGGCACTCGAAGGTCGCGTGCGGCGTGCAATAGAGACCGCACCGATTCATTTCCAGACAGCATACAGACGCGGCGTAAGCGCGTGACGCTTTATGCGACCTACGACGTGTATTGGAGACCAGCGCCATTTTTCTGTAATTATTCTTCATAAAAACATCCACTTATAGGATGCTCTTGAAAATCTTCTAATATATGTTGCAGGATTTGTGATTTTTACTTGAAAAATTTTAAACTCAGTGGTTCAATTCGGTGTATATCCTTTTCGGAAAACATGTTTATATTTACTTATTCGAACAGTAACGCCAACTTTGAGTTTTGTATACAACCAAAAACAGAATTCAGCAAATTTTTCTCATTCGTGTTATTTACAGATTTCGATTTCATCTGAATCGTTCTATGCTTTAAGCCAATTTGGATTAATAGTTTACGAGGAATAAGATTTTAGTTTAATGTCGAAAATATTCACCACCAACCTTCATGCAGTAGTAAACACTTTGCTCAAAATATTTTCTGACATTTTATAACATTACAGTGTAATTTGGTTGCATTTGTTAATGATACGTTGGAGCAAATTTTCTAATGATTCAGGCGATGTTGCGTAGATTTTTGTCTTTAAATATCCCCATAAGAAAAAAATCACCGGTGATAAATGTGGGGAAGGTGCAGGCCATTGAGTGCCCTCTTCTCCCAACCCATCGCTCAAGAAAAGTGTCATCTAAGAATTGCCTTACTGGCATCGCATAATATGGAGGCGGTTCTCTCCACGGTAACGATCATCATGCTCAATTATGTCCGTTTAAGCTGGACTGGCGGTTTCCAATAAATCCAAATACATTTCGCCATTCAAGTTTTCAGGTAATTCCCGAAAATTCCTACTCACATATTTAGCTTTTCTGGATGCTCGGTGTGTACTTCTCGGAATATATGTGAATTTCTATCTGACCAATACCGAGTTTTATGTGGGTTAAATAGGCAATTCAGACAGAAACATTATTTGTCGGAAAAACAAATAGCGACAAAAAAAATATACTCGTTATTGATTCGCCTACTCATGATATGACAAAATTCAAAACGCCGATCATTCATTATCGTCTTCATTTAACTCCTGAACTAGTTGGATCTTTTAGGGGTGACATTTATATTTTTTAAGTATTCTTTGGATGCTGGTACGTGAAACACCTGAAATATCAACAAAAATTTTTGTACTGAAAGTTGGATCTACTGTAATATAACAGCCACTTCTGCTACTTTGTTTCTGATAGGATTCTCAATATTCATTTTGTTTTTACTTTGAACTGATCCTGTTTCTTTAAATTTCGCCATTAGATCAAGTACATAATAATTGTGAGAAGAGTGTTTATCTGGATACTTTTCATCGAATAATGAATAATCGAGCTGCAGCTGGGACAGTATCATTATTTTTGAAGAAAAGAGACACAATTTCAACTCTTTCTATAGTGTAGAGCATTTTTAACAATGAACATGAGACAATTTCTTTAAAGAACCAAACACTAGAATAGACTGATGAAATATTGTTCATCTGTGGGTCAAAATTTGTGTCTTTGTCTCTTTACAATTTATTTTTAGAATGAAAGTAAAGACATAATATCCTAAATAATGCTTCAATTTCGTTTAACTGCATGCTGTCATTATCGCATGAAGGGTGCTGGACAATTTCAGCATTTATGAGACTAAAACATTTGATTACTAGCTTTTCTTCTTCAACCTTCCTAACATTATTTTTCTGAAACTACTAATCCAAATTTCAGGGTTGAAAGTCACCCCTGGTTAGGGGTTGAAGTCAAAGGGTTGAAAATACCCAAAAAACTGGTCCCCCTGAAAAATAAAATCGACGGAGCCAAGCGTTTTCCAGTTTATAACAAAAATAAAACGGAGTGGTGAGTCTTCGGTGTGCCACCTTTATATACCGACGCCGACGTAACGAAAGATCTTGGATATTAAATTTTCGAAGTAAAGTCGAACACAAGTCATAAGCTGCCAATATTTTCAACATAGTAATATTTTTAATTCAATCCTTATCATAAAATAATTACTAGAAAATAAGGGTAGAACATATTATAGATATAGACAAAATAAATAAATAATTTACCCAACAAAATTTCGAGGTTTGGTTTAAATTTTAACATCCTCTATGGATGATACAATAATTATTTCTCGTTTTATTCCATCCAACGCTCGAGTTGTGGTAACATGATCATAGAATTGAATTGATTGATGTGCGTATTTCAATTATACAAGACTTACATAAGCAATAGCATATAATTTGTAGGATTTCCTTGTTCCTCTAATTAATTGTAATACCATTAATTAAAAATTATTTATGAACGTATAGCGTGCTATCCTGAATACTCGCAGGAAGTATGATTTGCTACTGCTTAATTTTCTGGGCATACAATATTATTGTAAATGTTTTAAGCTTTATAATATCATGTCAAAATAGAGAACTTTTTATAGCCTATTTTCTCCATAAAAAAAATGCATTTGGCCTTTCAACACGTAAACCAAATGAAATTTTCTATCCTTGCTGTCCTGAAAAATACAGATTTTTACTTCCAGAAAAATGCTTATTAGTGAACAAAGTTTTTAACTGGAATCTCTATTTCTCAAATTGACAATTTGAAGACTCCACTACTTCTCTCCCACAAGCGTCTCTCATTAATCAAGGAACGTAGAATAATTTGTAATATTAAGTAATATATTAATTTTTTCTAACTTCAACTAACCCAGGAAACAGTTTTTGAAGCGAAGTAATTATTTCGTCAATACACTTTTTCCAAAAAAAAAACATTGCTTGGTTATGCTAATTTCTATTTGGTTTTAATTCCTAGCTATTTTATTAACGTTTTGTTTTGTACAAATCGATTATTTGCTTGGTAAATTTGCATGTGGGAATTATATTTTATATTTTAACATTAATTTCGATACTCGTTGCTGCAAAGGTAAAAATCGGCCGCTACAAATCTGAATAGTTAACATGTCTTAGCTCAAAATTATTTTTTGCCTGAGATGTAATACGTGAATAAAGACCATGATGTGAGTATATTACTCTCATCCACTGCTAGATCGTCTGTTCCTACAGTTTTTGTTAAATCTGTAAATGCTTTTATTACACTATTTTTTAAAGTAGAATTTACTTTTCAGTTTATTTTGTATAATTATTTATTAACTCCTTAGCCTCTGGTAAAAAATATGTCTAAGGACTTCCAGATTTTGCTTAAATTGGTAATTTTTGAATTCTGCAAGATATAGGTGTAAATGTTTGTGTCTTATTTTTTAGTGACCTGTTTCAGTATTGTCCCAAAGATAAATAATAAGACGAAAAACTAAGTTCGACACGCTAATACAGAATGCCCCATTTTGCAAAAGAATACCTGTTTTTATCAGATTTTTCAAACTCAGTATGATTTCTACACACCACCATTTGCATTTTTCCATTTTTTTAGGCTTAGTTTAGTGGAATTAAAATGAAGAGTTTCGCAAATTGACTCATTTTAATCCCACCGCCCCCTACATACAAATTGCTAAAAGTCTAAAAGGTCCCTCCAGGTGGGTTTTTCTAAAACCTTTTCATCCACCAACCTTCTCAATTCCCAAGTGCTATCATAACCTGCAAGCTCACTGCAAGGAATCCGCCCTAACTCAAGATTAACGAAGGTTTGCTTTTAACGACATTGTCGTACGCGCGCGTACGACCAAAAAATCGCATGCGCTAACATTAAATGTACCCACACCCTTAACCGACACTTTGGACATTGCCAAATAGAGGGATATACGATACTGTCACAGATTACTATCTGAGATACTGTCAAAGTATCAATACTTGGGTATCGCATGTATCAAAACGTAAGTATCGATATTTAACTGTTTTTTTTTTTCAAAAAGCAAAATTACAACTTTTTTTCATAAATATAGGAAAAAAAGACCTTAATCTCAGTTTAATTGCCAGGAGAACCAACTTGAACAATCTAAATCTTAATAGATTAAATTATGATAACACTATATGAAAGCAAGAATCTGGCAAGAATCATGCGTGCCAAAACTATGGGCTGGCGATTGCACACAATTTATTATAACTTTGTGAAATCTCAAATTCTTCCTTAAGCAATTGAAAAATTTCTTGGCAAAATGAATCTGGCTCCTATCTAGTCTAAGTATGGATACTTTCTCAGTCATCTGGAATTCGTTACTTGTAAAGTATTGTGATGAAGTTGGTATCGAATACGTAGAGGATCGGGATGTAGAGGATCCTTCATGTTACCGCCCTATATCCATACTTCCTACACTTTCAAAAATAATAGAAAAACTAGTAAAGAAGAGAATGATGTCATTTATTGACAGGCATGGATTGCTGAGGGACTGCCAGTTTGGCTTCCGGGATGCAAAAGGTACAAGGGATGCGATGTTTGCCTTTTTGGAGCGGCTGTACCTAGGTTTGAATGGCGGCGATGTGGCTGGGGAAGTGTTTTGCGATTTCTCAAAGGCGTTTGATCGTGTCAATCGGGAAATACTGCTGCGGAAGCTTCGGTGTTATGGGTTTCGGGGGGTTGCTTTGAGATGGCTTGCGTCGTATTTGTCGGACAGTAGTCAACTGGTTAGATGGCAGGGAAGCGATTCGAAACTGCTTGTAAATTCCTATGGTGTGCCCCAGGGTTCAGTTTTGGAACCGCTCCTTTTCCTTTTATATATTGATGATTTAGTAAATCTTGATATTGCTGGTCACTTCACTTTGTTTGCGGATGATACCACGATTTTATGGCTGAACCAGTGCCCAGATAGGCTCAACACTCTAGTGTTGAGAGACATAACAAAAATTAAGCAGTGGTGTGATGCAAATTGTCTATCATTTAACATTAGCAAAACTAATATTTTGTCTTTCAAGTGTGACTTACAGGATATACCTTTGGAAAGCAGCAGGCTAGAGAATAAGAATGATGTCAGATTCTTGGGTATTCATATTGACAGGCAGTTGAAATTTTCAGTACATGTCAATGTTCTTAATAAAAAATTGGCCTCAGCTTGCTATGCGGTTAGGTTGGTCAGTTTTGGATTGGGTCATTCTTTGGCAAGGTCCGTATACTTTTCTTTGGTAGAATCAAACCTAAGATATGGGATAGCGTTTTGGGGTTTTTGTAGCGGACAGCTACTGCAATCTGTTTTTGTCCTTCAGAAGCGTGCTCTAAGGTATCATTGTAGATTAAAACCAAGAGACCATTGTAAAGCATTTTTTAAAAGTGAAAAAATACTTACACTAACATGCCTTTTTATATTAGAAACTGTAATCTTAATTCATAAAAAATATAAAAACATGGAAAATCGAAATGGTTACAGTACTAGAGCTGGCGATGAACTTTGGCTTCCAATACCAAAAAGTGCTCTTGCTTCACTGATTTATGAGAGCAGAAAAATTCATAATCATTTGCCTCTATTGTTCAGAACATTAAATTGTTTTCTGGTAGGGTTAAATTGTTTTTGCAGGACAAGGCATATTATACATTAAAAGATTTATTCTGAAAAATTTTAGCCTGGTATGGTTGTGATTGTTTGTTTTGTGTGTTTATATGTTTACTTTTATGATTTAGTACACCCTTATGTATTATTATCTTTATTACTATTTTTATTTTTTGTACTTACATGTTTATATGATTTATTGTTTTATTGTCATATTCTATTGTTTGACTTATTAGTTGCTGTTTGTTTCATAATTTAATGACTTTTAATAAGGTTTCCCTTATTTGACTTACCTACATATTTGTTTAGAGTAAAAAGCTTTGTATAAGTGAGACCATGTCTTTGTACAATAAAGCATATTTGATTGATTGATTGATATCGATACTAAAATACTTGGTATAAAAAACAAAATATCGATACCGGATACCGGTATCATATCAGTAGGATCGGAATATCCCTAGCCAAGCAAGTTTGTACTTCAAGCCTCAATTCAAACTTTGGCGGGGACCTAGATCTAACTTATTCTAAGGACATAATGAAATTTATTAGGCTGCTGAATCTGCTGAAATTAGTTTAACCCAAACAACAGATTTTAGCAACAATACACCATAGCGTCATGGTCGGAGGGTCTGGTATATGCCCACTCACTTGTCAATCCAGCTAGCCTAACCTATCATTTGGTGGCAATTTCATTATAAAATTACTTCACTTTTTAATTCCGAATGACTCTTACATACTTTTATTTCCATTTCAACACCAAAGAAGAAGGGAAAGATTATTAAAAATAAAGCCATTAACACGTTAGGAAAAGTAGGTATCACTTGGATGAGAATTCAAAACAATTAATATTATAATAATAATAAATTTAAGTTAGATGTCGCAAGGTCCCTACTGACTTGATGTCACAGTGCTCAAATCCAAGTTCTCTTTCAATTTATTTAAAACGCTCATATTGCATTTATTACTTGATAAAACCTATAACTATTATTATTCTCCTTATTGTTTGATTTATATATCATAATTATGCGAAATACCTATTATTGACTTAGAGTACAACTGAATAATTCAAGACTTAGGATGGTTTTTGTCATCGAGGGCAAACCGCAGAAAGAAATTCCGTTATTTCCTAAATTGAACAAGGTCTTAAAATATTCATATTGTAGGTATCTACTTTATTAAATGAAACAATACCAGGGGACATGTTGGAAGTTATTTATTACAAAATGCGGCTAATGACAAATTGCAAAATGTATACTGGTAAAGCTGAAATTTAACTATTTATTCTAGTACTGTAATAATTAATAGTAAAACAAAAATATAAAATAAGGCAATGTGTAACTAAACTCAAACAAACTGTGTAATATTCATTCAGTATAATTTATAAAGCTGTAACGGAATGTATAATAGATAGCCTTCAAATAAAATTATACACACGCCATTAACCTTCGGTTAAATTTAAAGGTGCTATTATCCAAGCTTTTAACATTTGAATATTAGGTTGGTCGTTGGTGTATATAATTATCGCTGAATTCTTTCTCGCTCTGGTGTTTCCTGCTTGTAAAAAAAAAGAGGAACAGGACTTTTTTGTCAATTTTTAAGTAGCACTGATTTGCAAATGTATTAACAGATTTTTGAACCTGTTACTATATAAGAAAGATTTGAATTGTAAATCGAGACTTTTTTGGTAGTTTTATAATTCTTAAGTACTAATGTGATCTTGATTTGCCTATTAGAATTTAGATTCCTTGTTTTTTGTTAATTGTGACTTTATATTATTTATTTATGTATTCTGAATATAAACAATAGCCCTGAAGTAATGTCAGCGCCATCGCCACTCATATGAGGAATCTAAATAGTAAATTATCTTAATCATATTAGGCAGGATTGACACGAATTAACTAAGTCAGATATCTATTTCATAAAAATCACGAATTAATTTCATTATCAATTTCAAGCTAACATATTTAGCAACCGGAAGAGTTTAGCGTAAACACCTGGCATTCGTGCAGCGCCCACAATACAATGCATCGCACTTCGGGGAATCACCAATAGGTCGAACTCAATGAGAGGACACCCAGAATGCTGTCATTAGGAGATGGGACGGATGGTGCTTTAAACTATTATTATTTTATTAAGCTGAGTTTTATTAAAAGTTATTTTATATACAGGTGTATAACGACTGGACGAAAAGGGGATTCAATTTTGAGGAATGCAACAAATGGCATTCAACTAACAAAAAGGCAGGGTGCAAGCATGCTGCACAACATTGCAAGCTATGGTTAGCCGCATGCAAAACCACAAAAGTGGTTGTGAGAATGTTCATGAAAAGATAAATACAATTAATTAAACAGCAAATCAGTGAATCTTCCGACGTAGAGGAAGGAATGCAGTTAGCTGCAATTTCGGCTGCAATCAAAAGAAGAATTACAAATTATTCACAAGACGAATCTACTACTATGGAAGGTAAACTTTTAAAAACATATAGATATTCCAATTAATTTAAAATTCAAAGTGAAAGTCGAAGTACACTGTTTTACTGTTTATTTTTATAATGTTTATATTGAAGGAATGTTCCAAATTTCGTATTGAGACTGATGTACTAATTCATATTTTTTGCAGAACCGCCGACTTCAAGAAATCGTAAGACGATAGATGAAGCTGCAATAAAAAACTCCACAAAAAACAACAAACTATAATAAAAACAGCAAATGATACAGATAAATTTGGTAAGCAGTGCGCCAGATTTATTTTCGCTAAAAAATTAGGCTTTCAGATGTGTGGAACATCCAGAATTTATAAAGTATTCGGAAATGCTACATCCTGGATACAAGTCTACAAATAAAAAAGTAATTGGGGGTACTTTGTTAGATCAAATTTACCAGGAGAAATTAGAAAAGTTAGATTTACTTAGAAAATAAAACAGTTTATTTAAGTATTGACGGATGGCCCAAAATAAGAAATAAGTGAGGATGGTACTCTCTAGTTAACACAACAGCGATATCTAGTAATCTTCATACCAGTGGTCATTTGACAAGTTTAATTTTAAAAATCATTCAAGACACTGAGAAAAAATGAAAGTGTTTTGTAAGAACCCTGAGGTGTAGTAACATATAATGCTGGCAATATGACAAGAATGAGACTGCAAATAAAAGAAAAAACTGATGATATAAACGTTCAGCCCATTTATGATATTAAATCTACTTGCAGAAAAAATCAATGTTGAAGGAGTTATGATGATTCATAAAGTATTTCCAAAATCACCATTTAGTAAAAGCATTATTATCTGCTGAAGATGGATCATCACTTCCATTGTCAATTGAAGTATACGCTGAAAGAGCTCATGTGACTCACTTGAGGCATATTTGAAGAACTGGCATACGTTAGTTAAAATTTGCGATGAATGTCGTAAAGATATTGACAATGAGATAAATAAATTGGTTTCTAACATAGCCTTAAAACGTAATGCTGAAGATCCGATGATGTGACCAGAACCTATATTCCTATAATCCTAAATGAGCCAGGATTAAATGAAAAATATTAAAAAATGCACAGTCGCTAGGTCTGGTGTTATTTCGAAAAAATAATTATTTACGTTGCTAGCTGCGAAAGTTTACTTTTCTGCTCGAGGAGATTTTTATGGCCGAGGCTATGAAAATCTTCGAGATATTGGAGAAAGCTTTCGTGGCGTGCATTTTTTCTACTACCGTTTTCATAAAAATATAATTATTTGTTTGTCTTTCGTGTTCGTTTTTCGAAATGCTCGCATGCGATAATTACTTTAAATCGTTTAAGTCATCTGTTTAATTAGAATTATATCTATGACAATAATTTGTAACAATCGCAACCAGAATTTTTTTTTTCATTTTAACGGCCCATTTGAGGAAATTGTAAGCTTAAAAATGGCAATAGTTTCAGCAGAAGATGGTGCTAGATTCGCCAGTGCATCTTTACTTCCACGTCGAAAGCCCGATACAAACTCTCTTATGATATCTTCCAAAAGTGGTGCTCGGAAACAAGGGACGTGAGGAAAATGTACTTTTTGCATATTTTCTAGAAAAATCGAAAACTATGTGGCCATCCTTCTTAGGGTCTGTTTATTTTATGCCAAAATTATACATCTCTCTTGACAAGAATCAAAATATTTCAAATAACAAGAAGCTGACTGCATTTCCAAATCCAATCCAAAATATTTACACAAGAGGAAATAACAAAATTTCTGGTTGAGGCGCCGAACGAAATTTATTTGGCAATGAATGTTTTGACAATTATGAGAGTAGCTGGAGCTTGCCGAACCTATGAGCTTTCTAAAATGAAGATTAGTAACCTGGAATTCAGACGTGATGTAGCTTTAGTCAAGGTACCAGATACCAACATAAAAAACATAAAAAGAAGTTTCATGGTATCCAGCGATACAGAGTCAACAGTTCCGTATGTGCAGTTATTGCATTCACGCCAGATTTAAGAACGCGCTAGATTCATGGCTCTTAACGGTATGACAAAAGTCGGTGCGTAAATCAAGTAATATGAAAGCATAGTATTTGCAAGGTTCCCAGGAATACTGCCAAATTTTCCAAAGTCATGGACGAAAAATTATACACTGACTCATTTAGGAAGATGTCGGCAACTTTGCTGGCAAACTCTTCATGTGATATTCTAGATTTAAGGACACATGGGGAGAAGTCCTCGGCAGTGGCCCAAGGATGCATTGCCGGTTCCCATGCCAAAAAAGTTGAGAGAACGAAAAAAAAATAAAAGGAGATTTCAGCGTTTTCTATACCAGTAATGTTTCTGCAAATGCAGCATCTTTTAATATGGTAAACAGTGTTATTGACAACAAGCAGGATACTGATGTTCAAAAAGAAAAAACTTTGACACACAGTCTGGATATTCGTTGTGGTTCTATAAGCCATCCATTAGATTTTCTGGATATTCAAGTTGTATTTTTAATTTCAATTTCAATAAATAGATTGGTTGTTTAAATATTTTTATATACATTATCTCATTCAATAAACGCATATTTTGTGATTTTTTAAAACTAGGCAAGCTAGGAGCGTCTAGCAACCAGGTGACTCAAAGAATTGCTTTCGCTTTCTTTTCCGTTACCCAGGTTTAATTTACTTTTTTCTACGGCCGAGGAAAATTAATAAATGATAAAAATGAAGGTCTAGACATCACTGCGAAACTAAAAGTTATTTCCAGGTATACACAAGCCGCTACTAGGTACCACTACAGTGTACACATTTTAAGTCCAATAAACATCAAGGAAATAAGCTAATGGCTCTGGAATCTGCCGCTGCAGAGTTTCCAAATTCTTTGCGGGTATTTTTACGGCTCCATAGAAAGCCGTGCCCTTATAATCAGGTCCTGATGCAAGACTCTGTTATTGCAAACATGACAGATACTAAGTCGCAGAGGTCCACATTTTTACTAACAGAAGTAGATCCTTCAGTGCAAAGTAGCATTAAACAAGGTACAGCAGTACCTTCATCCGGAGTGAAAAGAATATTTTTATTCTTCGGATCGGTACATTCGGATCTACGTAACCGACTAGAACTAGAAAAGCAGGAAAACTAAATTTTCTAAAGTTTTTTTAACATCTCTTCAAATACCTAACGTAGTTTATCGCTGAAATACCACCGACATGTCAGTGTTCGGCTATGTGGACTAACCCAAACTAGCCGAAACTACAATATTCCGCACAGGAAAAAAATATTACTAACTCTTGAGCACTGAAAATGACAATATATTCGTCGACCGAAGTCCATCAAACCAAAAGAAATGTTTAGGAGTTAACGGGCTTATGCTGGTTAAAGAGAAACTGTAGGTACACTGCCTGGGAATAATAAATAAATAAATTTCATATTCTTTACATACGAAAAATTACGTTGTGTGCATGCCCTACATACAAAACTAGAGGTGCTTCTAAGTGCATAAATACTTTGTGTTTAACAGAGACTTAACTCGATTAATAATTCTACTGACACCCCTGGTTCCTATACTGATTATGATATGATATCAATGGGCCAAGAGGCGCCCTCTTGAACTGCAAAAATGGCATAACAAAGATAAAACCAGGATCCGCTCTTTATCACATATTTCCGAAAGAAAAACATGATAATACTCGAGCACTGAAACTAACGTAGCAATCATCGACCGATATGCATGGCATTAAAAGAAATCGTTCGAAGCTGAAACTCGCTAGTTATAATTTGACCTCCAGAGAAACATCAACTAAAAATAAACTTCTTTCATTCCCAACGATGTAACAAACTTCCATGTGATTTTGTATAGTACACAAAAGCTAGGTTTGGGGTTATGTACGGGATTGTTCTATATTCACGATTTCTCAAACTGAAAATTTAAAAAATCACACCGTATCGATACAATGTTTGGTATGTTGTATTCACTTTCTTTAATGTATGAAAGTTTGTTTGCTCCAGATTATTCGGTTTTCCAGTGATAACATGTAGGTAACGTGTCGTCTCAAAACTCGGCGAAGAGATTAAATAAATTTTTTGACCTAGAAACCGATGTTTTTAACATATTCCCACAAAAACCCATTATCCCGACATTTTCGAAACAGATAAACGTTTAGAGAACTGTCGATGTCATCTGTCGGGGTTCGCGAGACCGAGACCGAGACCTGGCAAGTCTCGGTCTTGGTCTCGAAGAAAAAATTTAGTCTCGGTCTCGGTCTCGGGTCTCGAAGCTCGAGACCGAGACCGAGACTACCTTGGTCTCGGTCTCGGTCTTGTCTCGGTTTGGTCTCGGTCTCGGTTTGAGCAAATAAAAAGTGATTACATAATTTACTGTTTCATTTCGTTAATAGCACAAACGTTACTTCGGAATGTTAAGTTAAATGAAACATCTAATAAATGTCTTTTGTGTATCAGTTCTTGGTGTAGATGTGATATTAGGGATAAACTTCTTAAATAATTTTCCATTTTTTGTTTGCAACAGTTGTTTGGATAATAATAGTTAACTTAAATAGGTACCTACTAATATTTTAATATTATATTTTATGTTAGATTCTAAATTGTTGTTTTGATATAAAAATGCTTACCTCTAATGTAGGTAGGTATCACTTGTAGATAGGGATTTTTAAGTATGTACAGGGTGTTCCAATGAGGACTGAATGGGGGCTTATTTTTGACCTTCCCTGTATTTTTAAAACATACGAAAATAGCCATTCATAATATTTTTTTCGGCTAAATTCAAAAATTGAACCAAAAAAACATATGAACCGAAAAACAAAAGACTTACGCCAGAGATAAACTGTTTTTTACTTAGAACACCCTGTATATACATTTTTAAACTCTCTAGAGAAATCTAAACACATTTTGTGTATAATATCCAATACCTATCTTTAGCTGTTTGCGAAATATTGACAATTGAAAGTCGGGCATTTTGACACTTTGACAGGCTCTAAAATTTAAACTGAACGAGATCAAAGAAAACGGTTTGCACATTCCTATCTTAGGTTTTTACGAGGGTTTTTATAAGCTATCGAATGACAGTAACTGCGAATTTAACCGGAGGTTTAGAAGTTGCGGTTAATTTTATCCGCGGGATAAATTCGAAGTTACTGTCATTCGATAGCTTATGAAAGCCTAAGATAGGAATGTGCAAACCGTTTTCTTTGATTTCGTACGGTTTAGATTTTAGAGCCTGTCAAACTGTCAAACTGCTCGACTTTCAACTGTCAATATTTCGTAAACAGCTAAAGATAAGTATAGGATATTATACACGAAATGTGTTTAGATTTCTCTAGAGAGTTCAAAAATGTAGTAATATACAGGGTGTTCTATTTAAAAAACAATTCATCCATGGCGTAAGTCTTTTGTTTTTGGTTCAAATGTTTTTTAGGTTCAATTTTTGAATTTAGCAGAAAAAAATACATCGAATGGCTATTTTGATTTGTTTTAAAAATGCAGGAAAGATCAAAAGTAAGTCCCTGTTCAGTGCTCGTTGGAACACCCTGTACACATAAAAACTACCGATTTATGTCAATTTTGTTGTCAAAGTCAACGCTTTTTCTTCTTGTTTTTTACATTACTTATCAATTGTAGCCATACAAAGTGATGTCATTTTCAAACATTCTGTATTATATGGAAAAAGTTAATTTGAAAACTCTTAAAATTTAACGGTATACAGGGTGCCGCGAAATTAGTAGATGAAACATCAACCATGTTATTTATCGGTCAAAAATAACTAAAATTTTTGTCATAGATATATATCGGGAAGGCAGCTAGGTGCGAACATTTTAGGGGATGAATCTAAAAATTCACTTTTTTTTGGGCTAACTTTTTATATATTTTTTCTTCAAATTTTGAAAATTTGAATTTTTTTTCGAAAAAAAGTGCCTCTTAATTTGTTTAGCTAGGACGCAGCGTTTTTGAGAAAAACGGATTTTAAAGTATACTGACTGCCAAAAACGGGTGTAAAATGAAGGTTATAATTTTTGATATTCCCCAAAAATTCCTTTTGACGTTACAAAACTTCATATTATTATAAAATACTAGAAACACTTGTTCCAGAAAAAGTTGACAGATTTTCAAAATTTGATAAACCATAGCATAGCGGAATACATTTATAATCCGTTTTTCTCAAAACCCTGCGTCCTAATGATCCGAAATAAGAGGCACTTTTTTACGTAAAAAAATTGAAATTTTCAAAATTTGAAATGAAAATAAAAAAATAGCCCACAAAAAACTTGATGTTGATTTTTTTAGATTCACTCCCAAAATGTTAAGCACCTGACCTGACTAAAATTTTCTATTTCTTATTCCATTTCCGAATTCTAAATATTAAACTTAGTTTACTTAGGGGAATTCCAAAATTGTAAAACTCTATTTTACACAATTTTGGAAATAATTAGAAAAAAAACATCTTTTAGGGCCCACCTTTAAGAGGCCCTAACTCCCGTAGGGGGCGTTCCCCGACATATGTTTATAGAAAAAAATTAAGGTATTTTTGATCAATAACTACAGGGCTATTGCTTCGTCCACTAATTTTGGGACATTCTGTATATGTACATGGTATATACTGTATAAGTGGATATGGTCAAAGGTGGCCATTCATCTTTAAATATACTAATCTGGCACGGTTGTACCAGAAGCAGATGTCCAGTTGTTTTAATGGATACGCGATGTTTTATTACCTTGTAGATATTACGAAAAATTTGAAAACTCATAGCTGTTTATTGCTTGGAAATGGCTCAAAATAAGTTTTCTACATAATTACATTTTATGTACATAACAGTATAACATTTCTTCTAGAATCTTAAAAAGAAACAGCCCAATTTAAAATAAACAAGCGTTATACCCGGATTTGCACGTTTTTTGATTTTTTTGATTGATTGGACCCCGTTGGCATAAATTGCCAATAACATACATAAAAATTTGATTTTTTTCAGAAAAATAGGTTTTGAAAATTCAACAAGTAAAAATATTTTTCGAGACCGAGACCGAGACCGAGAGTCTCGTTACCTTGGTCTCGGTCTTGGTCTCGGTCTCGATAGGTAAGTCTCGGTCTCGGTCTCGATTCTAATTCCCAGGTCTCGGTCTCGGTCTCGTTTTCGAGGCCGAGACCGAGACAAGACCGAGACCGAGACCATAGTCTCGCGAACCCCTAGTCATCTGGGCTTCTTCGATTCTTGCGCCTTTTTCGGCTCTAGAACGACCCAATGTGGCTCCCATTTCAAAATATAAATACGCTCAAAAAAACATTCGACATTTTTTATTCTCGCCAATTTTGGAAGACCCTCAAAAAGAATGTGTCCAGAAATTAATGATTCTTTTCGGCAGTTATCGTGTGTCAAAGCAAAATTTTGAAAAATAACATTTGACGTATCATTTCAGAAACTCCACTTTCAGCCGTGTTCGATAAAAATACTAAATATCTCAAAATTACCCGAATGAGCGTTATAAAGCCGAAAGTAGACAGCTTTGAACGTTACATGCGTATTTTATTCACTACTCAAAAACGCGCAGCCTAATAAACTTCTATTGCCAATATCTACGTGAATTTCTGAGAATTTTGGTACATCCACACCTTGGAGCTGAAATCAAGTTCAGAGCAATATCTCAGAATCTCAGTTATTAAAGCTTACTTTTCATTTTGCCACTACTGTCAAAGTGTAGTAGGTAACTGCCTCTAAGGAAGAGCAGTAAGAAAAGGGCAAACTGTTTCACTCTAAATTTGAACGTTTGGATGAAGCCTGTATCCCCCGAAGGGGAATCAAAATATTCATATTAGATATTAATAATGTAGTAATAAGTATAGAGGGCATCTCATTGACAAAATACATATTTATTGTTCTACTCACTTTTTACTCGTCTTTCATTACGTGCCTGGACAACGCATAAAACTAGATATGTTTCAGTAATAATTGGTTACAGTATAAAGTAAATGGTTATTTATACAGAAACTTAGCGCTGGTCTGTCTTTCGTGGTGGCATAATCTCCAAAGCTATAATTTCACCGTGACTAATTGACTCTTTGACCAGTAGATAGTAAAAGCTGCAATTTCAAGTACCTTGACAGTGCCTAATTATATTTTATTCACTACCTTTCTCAAATTATTTCTAAATCCCTGAAGATATCAGGTTTCTTATAGACAACTGCACAGTTCATTAGTGAAACAAATCTCAACATGGGTCCACCCTAGAAGATTTTGTATTTAGCCTGGAAGGCATTAAAGGCAAGGCATAATCGGAAAGACCTCAAGTTGTTAAGTGAATTAATTAATCAACTCCTTGAAGGGGCATAATTTTATCATTAATTTTTCTCAACGGTTGATTCATGGATTCTAGACTTTTCTGTCAATGGTAATTAAAAATTTGATAATTTTTCATATTTTAAAAAGCAACTCAAATTTCTCTAGTATCGATATTTATGTAGGTAGAAGGTACTTTGTAGTTATGTAATAAATAATATTGTGTGTAATAATAATTATTCACTGTTAATTTAGCTAGATAATTTGTATTTATATTTTATTTAACGCATTGTCGGTCGATGGTCCTTAAATAAATATATAAATACTGATATTTAAAATAGCCACAAAAAATGGGCGATAATCTGTATTGTGTGCCGGTGAAACAGTCAATATCGCGTGATAGTTTTATCTCGTTCCCTTGATACTTCACTTTACAAGGCACGTACATCGGAACTAATACTATTGATAAAATTGCAATTAAACATGTATAATTTTCAAATCTAATTGGTGAACAACTATAATAGTTTGTTATAACATAATAATTTAGGTGCTCTTTTATTATGTAATTGTAAATTAAATATGTATTTCAAAACAATAATACGGGTGCATAATAATAAAATATAAATAATTAATTTAAAAAATTAAATTATAAATAACGTTTGTAGTCGGTAGCAGTAAAATCAAATTGTCAACTATCGTCTCATATGACATCCAAATGCCTTCAAAATAAATATTTAAAAGAGCGATATTAAAAAACATTTTTCCATTGAAAAAAATAATGCCAATTCATAGTTTCATTACTTAGTTGCTGAACCTTTTAACTTATTAACAGCCCATAGAATATATTATGGCATCAATTGTGTATTATACTCGAGGCCAGGAACAGTAAAAAATTACTCACGGAAGATATTGTCGTAAACTTGCCGTAAAATTGAACACTTAACAATTAGGTACATTAATGTTATTTTATTGGAAATAAATGGCCACACGTGTGGCCTTCAAAACAATTTTGAAATGTAATGGGTTAAAATAAATCGGCTCATTTCAAGTACACTAAAATGAAGCAAGAAAAGAAGCACCAAAAACGATATCTGAGTAAGCGTTTTGATATAACTTTTGCAATCAGGGTTCAAGCTTTTTAAATAATTGATATTGGCATTTCAGTTTTCAATTTCCATTGCCACTTAAGGGAAAGGACGATCATCGGCAGCCCCTACTTCCGGGTAACATTTTTTCAAATCCTATTCGGATTTAACACCTCCGTATTTCAGCGGCAGTGGGAAAACAATCCTGAAGACGATTGATATTTGGCGCAACAAGATGGTGTAAAAAAGTTTAGCATGACCACGCATTTTCTTATAGTTATTGTTAATGATACTATGTCAATACGAACACATTCATATCGAACGTGCATCAATCAAAATGCACTTTTGATTATTATAATTTTGACTTTGGCAACTTCATTATTAGCGTCCAATTTTATACCATACGTTATCGATTCCCTAAAAAGCAAGACAGACATACAAGCAAATCTATGCAAAACTTGATAACATTGATGTGAAGGAACGAAATCAAGAATATCAGCAACGAAAAGGTTCTCCTGGGATATTTTTAACGTCTTCCTACAAACCGTTGTCGTTTTGCGCATATTATTCTATGCTACGTTCAGTTATATCAGTGAAGAAAAATACAGATATTAGTAAATACGTCAATTCGATCCATTTAATTCCGTTTCTATAAATAAAATCGGAAATTTAGGGTTTTAACAAAAGAAGACAAATCCAATTTTTTCTGAAAGCTGACGATATAATTTATTTCATGATAAAAGCCGTATTGATAGCAGACAAATCTCTACCTACAAGATGTTAAAGATGAAGGACAATTAATTGATATTATTATTTCATTTGCGAAAATAGAGATACCACGAAATTATAAACGAGAGTATTTGAAGGAATAAATTTAATGGAAATGGTTCGAAGACATATGGCGATACGGCCAAGCAACACAGATCATATTCGATTTTTTTTTTTGGGTACAGAAATGGAAAATTTATCAAGCAGCCACTTGGCATTAACACTTTTAAGGAAATGGCATGTAATATAGCATCATTCCTGAGTTTTTCAAATCCTCAACAATATAATGGACATTGATCCGCAGATGGTCTACATTGCTGCTCGCAGATTCAGGAATCGATTTATTAACTGTTAGGAGGCATAGTGGTTGGCGCTCTAACATAATGGCAGAATGCTATAGATGGTTCCAAAGAGAATAAGAAGAAAAGTGTCCTCTAATATTTTGGGTAACGTTTTAGGCACGTAAAGGTGGGTTCACATTGCTCCTGTTCGTGCTTATGCTCGTGCTCTTAATCGCATGTTGTTTTCGGAGCTTTTTGTGTTTGCACTTTTGTCAAGATCATTTTATTCGCAAGCAAAAGGGTTCACATAGTAGTACTGTATTTGCGCTCTTGCGGCTCGGACATGGATGACGAAGTATTGTTAACATCAGCGTTAATTATTGTTAAAAAAAGCTGGCAAAAATACGGTGTTGGATGTCAAATATTTTCAAAGGTAGATCCAGATACAGTGGAAGTAATCTTCTCCATGATGTGCAAATAGATGGGATGTTTTCAAATAATTTTTGTTGCATGACTAGTACCGACTTTGAGACACAAAAAACAAGAGTTTATATTATGTAGTATACTTAATAACAAACAATATTAATCAAAAACAGGGAATTCCATGATTTCGTTTGACGATTGTGTTTGCGGGGATTGGTTTGGTGGGAGTCGTACTAGTTAAAGAAGTTGATGCACCTGGTAATAATATATTTGAACCATCCATCGAGTGGAACGATGCATTCTGGAAAATATGCTGTGACTTATAGTATCCAAGTTTAATATGTAAAATAATATTTTCCAACATTTTTTGGACATGGGCTGCGTAATTCTCCTTATTTGTCAAACGAATCTTTAGCTGTTGTGATACATTGATTAACATCTCGAGAAGTGGGTTCTATTTCGGATACCAGTGGATCAACCATTTTACGCTTCCAATATTGGTTCGGAGTAGAAGTTTTGTTTTCAACTTGCGTATTAGGAGTACCAAGTGCATCAATTATGGGAACATTTCCTAAACCCATTTCACAAATTTACCAATAGATGCAAACGTCAACCAGTAATACAGTGAAAAGCTGAGTTCGTGGATTCTTCGGTACACTTTAATAAAGTTATTAGGCGCCACCTAGTTTAGTGATTTAATGTTATTAAATCCTGAGACGTAATTTTTGGAGGAGCTTTTCAATAAGACATAATACTTCCCAAAAATAAATACTTTATTCTTTCTCCACTATGGATGAGATCCCTTGATATAAAAAACAATTATATGGTACAATTGACACGCAAAAAAGCGCTTACATAATATTGACTATTATTGACAATCATGTCAGATACAAACTGTTAGGCTAATATCCTGCGTACCAATTAATAGGTTACTAGAAGGATGAGCTGGTAAATAGCGCACAGAGTTTAAAATTCATGAATTTTATTCGGCCGCAAGGATATAAAATATGTGTAACTAATCACTCAATCTGTGGAAAACCTAAATTTGCCATGACAGCCTTAAAAATAGGTAAATGATATTACCTACAAATAATGAAGCAGGTATTTCTAATCTTAAAATATTCTCCAAATTAATACCAGTATTAGTCTATAATATACGGTCCATGCATCTCCAAAGCACTTCAAATCATAACCTAACTAGTTTTTCATCTTACCTATAGAACAATCTATAGTGTTCTATGGCCCCTTATCATCTTTGTATTGGCCAGTGGAACAAAAGAAATAGTGTCTATTATAGAAAGATTTCACTAGGGTCTAAATACATTAACGTAACAAACATATTCATAAGGCACCTCGAAAAGGCTTCACTAAAGATGCCGGCCTATCGACTCCTCGCCAGCCTAGGGCGTAAAAAGAAAACCCGGATCGAATTTCAATACCTTGACCCCAAAACATTGTTGACAACTTAACTTATGTGAAATAGCGAGTCCAAACGCATGAAGAACCATCTGACGTCACAGCTCGGTTAATCGAACTTCTGCTCTAGGCCATATTCGTCAAGCAACAAGTAAATACGTCCAAGCGCATGAAGAACCATCTGAGGTCACAGCTCGGTTAATCGAACTTCTGCCCTAGGCCATATTCGTTAAGCAACAAGTAAATACGCCTTATAAATCTGCAGAGAGCCGTTACTTGGGAACGTCGATTCGATTGACCCTGCTTAACTGTCAAAATCATATGTGGCTGACACTTAATAAATGAAAACACAAAATCTCCTTGAAAGACGAAGAAAACAAAAAGAAATAATATACCAAAAGACAAATATAAATGAATTACATTATACATTAGATGGCTCTTATAATGTTGTTGTTTGAGGTAGTATTGCAACGAATTAGCTTCAAATAATTAACAAATTCAATGTTAGATTTGTGCAGAATAAATTGCTAAGTGTTTGTTAACTTTTAGATAAAAAAAAAAGCTTGTGAGTATTTTCCGAGTAATCAAGAGAGAGCTCAAATATTAAAGTCTATGAGGACAACTGATGTTATTATCATATCATAAGTAGCTAGTGTATGATGTAACAATGTAATGAACTTTATACACTGTACATATATTGGAAAAATCCAATCTAAATTATATTTGCAAATAAAAATAAATGTGAACTAAGCAAAGCTGTAGCGTTTGTTTATGCCAAAATTTGAAAAGGTTACACAATGACTTCCACGGCAGTTTCGTTAAATTCTGCGCTTTTCACCTATGTCAATATAATCTAGCCTTTCTTGCATGAGGTTCTCTGTCATCTCCTCACTCTTAAATAAAGAAAAACCGCCTCATTTTGTTGCAGATGTTGACTACATCTTTCCCTCATTGTATTGGAGCAATCGATGGAAAGCACGTAGTCCTTCAATGGTTCTGGCTATCTTCATCACAAGTTAACTGTGAGTATTGTCTTGCGGACTGTTGTTGATGCTAAAGATGTGTTATCTTTTGCGACGTCGGATGCCAAGGTCGAATATGTGACGGTGGCGTCTTTCGATACAGTGTTTTATTCAAGAAAATGTGTAGTGAAGACTTAAATTTACCTACCAACAGTCTATGAGCTGGGAGAAATTACTGTACCCGCAAATTACGCATTCACCTTCAGTACAAATTTTATGAAACCATACCGAGGAAGAAAGCCAGAACACTTGCGGCATTATGTCTATTGCATTCAGAGTTTTAAGTACACCTAAATTCTCGTCAAATGTACACACCACAAGGAACATCTGACAGCGAAGAAGGAGACCAGCTTAAGCTGCGTGCTTAGAGAATAGTGATAGAAGAGACTTCATTATTGAATAAATCCTCTACGGCTCGAAAATCATCAATAGCGTGTCAAAATATCAAATACGAGTTTGCAGAGTACCTAGTATCAAACGGATATGTCCCTTGGCAGGACAAGTATGAATAAAAGTTTGATATCTGGCCTGACGGTATATTTATATTAAACATGTTGATATATGCAAATAGTAAAATAAAAACAATAAAAAAATAGTTAGAACCGCTACAAACAGCCTAAATGTTCCCATAAAACGCAAATTTTTATGCCGTACATCAAAGGCTTGCTAGGAATATACTTCCTGAAAGTACATCTTCCTTGGAAACCTAAAAGATGTTCATCTATTGCCGAATATGAGGAGGAGGTATATGATGTTCTGCATTTTGCCGTATCATATTTGACGAATATGTACAAGTGGGCATTTTTTCATCATTTCACTTCTAGTTAATTTGTCATCAAATCGGATGCAGTTTATTAAGAAAATAAAATGATCCAAATATCTGTTTCGCATTCAGATGATTGTCTCTCTTTCTCTTTAGAGCAGACATAAACAGAATGGAGAGCAAAGCTAACGGTTCTTTTTTTACTAGTGCTGATACAAACGATGATCTGCATAATTCTTGGATTGCTTGGTAATTACATTCATTGTCTCTAAAATTTTATCCGCGAAAAAATTAAGGTAATAGTTCCAAATATTTGAATATTTTTCGGAGCCCCATTTAAAACGTGACAGTAAATTAATTATATTTCACTTAGTGGTTCTTGTAGAGCTTTATGGAATTTTGGTGACCACTTTGTAGTATAACGTACCCGGGTCGATTCAACATAGTTGAATCAGATAAGTAAAATTGTGTTTTGCTTTATTTTGCCAATGGTCGTCAAATCAGATTAAAAAGAAATGGATTAAAAAGAGGACCAATACCTACGTTGTGTTATTATTATATCTTGCACAATTTTACTCACTCATTATGCGCTTCAACGGAACACATTTAGGGAAATTTGAGGGAAAGGTGCGTCATGTAAATTAAACCACAGATTCCTAATACACCTAATTTATTAAAGAAAAACGTGCCGGACTCAGCCTGGAATTCACGAGGGGAAAGAGTACGGCAGAGAAACCCTCGATCTTAATTCCTAAACCGAATTATGCTGTATAATCTATTAGTATTATAATTAATTGAATTACTGTCTCCCGTACCACAATTTGTAGTTCTACACTTATAACAAAACATTTAAAACTGAAGAGATAGCTCTTCGGTCGGGAATCGAACCCGAGTCTCCCGCGTGCCAGACGCGGATGTGATAACCACTACACTACCGAAAAGGGGTGTTAGTCAGCCAGTCGCCGCTGGAGGGTACTGAGGTCCTGGGATACGGAGGCTACTCAGCTAAAGTTGAAATTAGGGCCAATATCTCTAGAATGATTATTACATTTATAACTAGGATATTCTCCCGTCAGGGTAGGAAAATGTTAGTAATTTCACAAAAGCTCTTACTTGCAATCACAGTCATACTAAAACCAAAATTCCAGCACGAAAAGACAGCAAACAATACATTTTTGTTTTCATTTAAAGCAGTGTTGTTCACAGCATAAAACGATTTCATTAAATATACACCATCAAATATGAATTATTATCAATGAGAATAAAATAAATATACTTGTGCAAATTATGTTAATAGCAATATCAAAATATATACACACGTTATACCATCAAATAAGAATCATCCATGAAAATAGAAGAAATATTTATGCAAATTATGTTAATAATAATATCAAAATATATACACATGTTATGCAATCAAATATTAATTATCAATGATAATAGAAGAAATATTTATGCAAATTATGTTAATAACAATATCAAAATATATACACACGTTATGCCATCAAATATGAATTATCAATGAAAATAGGAGAAATGTTTATGCAAATTAATGTTAAT